>OOIL02006793.1:761160-928390 GCA_900332095.2 Cuscuta campestris | reverse complement strand
ATATATATATACATAACATTCTAATCGCCTCCCAGAAGAGGGCGAAGAAGTACTTGGTCTTGAAGTACCAAATTTAAGTGTGAAATTAGACAGGTAATGTGTTCACCTATGGTGATACAACTTTTCTTGGAAGTCGACTGAGCAAGCACGAACAACAGCATGTGATCAAGCCGAACTGATAGCATTATACGACAGTGATCGAGAGCGAGCGTGGTAGAGATTGCTGATGAATCTCATACAAGGAGCATATAATTTGAAAGAAATCAAGAAGAATGCTACGATTATATATAAAGATAACGCAACATGCATAGCTCAAATCAAGGAAGGCTACATCAAGGGAGACAGAACGAAGCAAATCTCAGCAAAGTTTTTCTCAACATCTGATCTGCATAAAGAAGGAGAGATCAATGTTCTTCAAGTTAAATCAAGCAAAATTTGGCGGACTTATTCACCAAATCTCTACCTAGACACAATTTTGAGCAACTCAGAAAGAAGATTGGACTTCGCAAGCTAAAAGAGATAAATTAGTTTGAGGGGGAGTATAATTTTATTTTGAGAGAAAATATTATACACGCTGTACTCTTTTTCCCTTAACTAAGTTTTGTCTCATTGGGTTTTCTTAGTAAGGTTTTTAATGAGGCAGCATAACTGATCCTGCAGTATCAGTTAATATAGGTCCTGAAGAACCTAGCCAACATTATCCAGTAGCATAATGTTGTTGGTGTATAATGCATGATGATATATCTGAGGGGGAGTGTTAAATATGGCAGATATATTTCTCATACTATTTAGAATATATTGTTTCCTTATTGAACTAGACTATACCTCTCCCCGTGTATGTATAAATACCCCCGTATATGATGAATAAACGACTAAGTTCACAATACTTAAAAAATTATGTGGCCCATACTTGTTTTCTTTTTCTTCTACACAAATTATTACCAAACACAAGCTTTATTTAAATAAAAACCACTTGATCCAATTAAAAAGATCATTATGGGATAAAGAATGTAAATCACAATTTTTATGTATTTTAAATTAATATTTCTATGTGTTTTTTTAATTAAAGCATGATTGAACTACATATTTTCTCCTTTTTTAAAGTACACATATTATCTGTTTCTCGAAACCCTTTTCTATTATTCTTTTCTTAGATATTTCAAATAATCTTATCCTATTATAATTTTGATTCATCATAACTTATATTCTAGAGTACTTTCAGACAATATGAGAATTGAGAATGACACTGAACTTGACATTATTATTATTATTATTATATCACATTAAGTAGTCATTTGCATCTTTTGCCCAAGTAGTCACTATTACACATCTTTAAGGTGCAATAATACTCCACATAATATCGTGGTGAACAACTATCTAATTTAAAATCAGAATCGGTTTTTGAATTTGAAGCGGAAATAGAGTTTCGATTACGTCCCTCCATTTTGGGAACCAAAACCAATAGTTCATATTTCGGTCCCATTTCTATTTTTCTTATATTAAGACAAAATTTTAATTTTTTTAAACACCAATTCACAATATCTACTAGAAAAAATTGAAGCATAAAGTATAATACTTCAAAAATACCAACTTTTTCAAAATAAATATGAACTGCATCACGATTATTCAGCTTAGGGATCTATTCCTACGAATTTTACATACCAAAATCAAATCAATATTGTGTTCATGTTTAATATTATAGATTATGTCACACCCCAATATGTCATTATTGACGTCACACTCCAATAGATTTTTTTATTTTTATTTTAGGAACACTCCAATCGAGTATTAAAATAAATTTTTCCTTTTAAAAAAGTAAGGTAAAGAACACATTTTTTAGGGGAGGCACAGAACAAAAAAAAATAGTGAAAGCAAAGACTACAAAATAGAGAGTTAATTCCCTCAAAAAAAAAACAGAGTTAACGGCAGTGGAGTTCAACGTTAATGTTCCTGTCAGGACCTTCAACTGAAAGCTCCTTCCTCTCTCTCTCTCTCTTGACTCTTTGTCCAGTGGAAGACCTCCGTTTCTCTCTCATCTCTGCACCTTTTTCTCTCTCTAGAAAGCATTTTCACTTTACCCCTTCACTTTCTCGTCCGTGTTTCATTTTGGCCAAATTTTCTTGCAACCCCACTTACTGAAGACTTGGGAGGACCACCGGCCGGCGTAAAGATCGAAGCTTTCCGGCCTCCATGGACAACCGCCGGCCGCCGCCAACATTTCCCGGCTGAAATTCTGACGCAGTTTCTTCCTCGGGTATTTTGATTGGTGGGCTGTTTTGATTTTTTTTGAAGAAGAAGGAGAGATTTGGTGGTAGATGGCGGAGGAGAATAGCGGCTCGGCGGCGACGCAGGTGGGGCGGGGCCCCGGCGGCAGGATGACGGAGGAGGAGGCGCACAAGAGGTACGACGGGCTGATAACTGTACGGAATAAGGCGATAAAAGGGAAGGGGGCTTGGTACTGGGCTCACCTTGAGCCCATGTTGGTCAGGAACTCCGACACCGGAGTACCGAAAACCGTGAAGCTCCGGTGCACATTGTGCGACGCCGTTTTCTCCGCCTCCAACCCTTCCCGGACCGCCTCCGAGCATCTCAAGCGAGGGACTTGCCCCAATTTCAGCTCCCTCGTCAAGCCTATTGCCTCTCTCCCGCCTCCCCAGCAGCACCCGCAGAATCACCGGAAACGCAACTCCTCCGGCGGAAATCGCGCCGCCGGGAACACCTCTGCCTCGGCGAACTACGAAGTCCCCCCTCCTCTCCCCATCGTTGACCAATCGAGATTCTTGCCGGAGCTTTCGTACCCGCCCATGTCCACACCCGTCCCCGCTGTTTCTTCCTCCTCCGCCGCACACGGCGGCCCCGGAATGTTCACGCAGCACCATCCCCCGCCGCATATGGTGTTATCCGGCGGAAAGGAGGATTTGGGAGCTCTGGCGATGCTCGAGGACAGCGTGAAGAAGCTGAAGAGCCCCAAATCCTCGCCGGCCGGGCCCACACTGAGCAAAACCCAGATTGATTCCGCCTTCGATCTCCTCGCCGATTGGGTCTACGAATGCTGCGGCGCCGTCTCCTTCTCCAGCCTCGACCACCCCAAATTCAGGGCTTTCTTGAATCACGTCGGTTTGCCCCCAATTTCAAGGAGAGAACTCGCCGGTTCCAGATTGGACGCCAAGTACAACGAAGCCAAGGCCGAATCCGACGCCAAAATCCGAGACGCCATGTTCTTCCAGCTCGCCGCCGACGGCTGGACGGGGAAGAAGAAACAGGGAGGGCATTTCGGGGAGCCGAATTTAGTAACCCTATCCGTGAACCTCCCAAACGGAACCAGTGTGTTTAGAAAGACGGTTTTGACCTCTGGCTATGTGCCTTCCAAATACGCAGAGGATGTTTTATGGGACACTGTCACGGAGATTTGTCCCAATAGTGTCCATCAATGTGTGGGCATTGTTGCAGACAAGTTCAAGTCAAAGGCATTGAGGAACTTGGAGAGCCAGCATCAATGGATGGTCAACATCTCCTGCCAGTCCCAAGCATTCAACAAACTGATCAAAGACTTCGCAAAGGAGCTCCCTTTCTTCAAGAACGCCTC
This sequence comes from Cuscuta campestris, assembly GCA_900332095.2. Taxonomy (NCBI): domain Eukaryota; kingdom Viridiplantae; phylum Streptophyta; class Magnoliopsida; order Solanales; family Convolvulaceae; genus Cuscuta; species Cuscuta campestris. The sequence continues at coordinate 924,804 of OOIL02006793.1, read as the reverse complement.
CGACAACTGCGCCCGCCTCGCGAACTTCATGAACAGCAAGTCGCAGGTCCGGAACGCGCTCCTCAAGTACCAGGTGCAGGAGTACGGGCACGCGGAGCCCCTGCGGGCCCCGCGCGAGAGCTCGGACTTCGAAATGGCCGTCTCGCTGGTCGAGGACGTGCTGAACTCGACCAAGGCGATTCACCTCGCCGCGACCGACGAGTCGTGCAAGTCGTCGTTGCCGTCCGAGGTCGGGGATTTGGTGAGGAACCCGCGTTTCTGGATCGAGCTCGACGTGGTCTATTCGCTTGTGGACGTGGTCAAGACGATGGGCCGGGAGATCGAGGCCGAGAAGCCGAGGGTCGGGCAATGTCTCCCTCTTTGGGAGGAGCTAAGAGTGAAGGTGAAGGAGTGGCGCTCGAGGTACCACGTTGCCGAGGGACCCGTGGAGAAGATCATCGATAGAAGGTTCCAGAAGAACTACCACCCCGCGTGGGCCGCGGCGTTCATTCTCGACCCGCTCTACTTGGTCCGGGACTCGAGCGGGAAGTACCTCCCGCCCTTCAAATGCCTGACGCCCGACCAAGAGAAGGACGTCGATAGGCTCATAACGAGGCTCGTGTCCCGGGAGGAGGCCCACATCGCGCTGATGGAGCTGATGAAGTGGAGAACCGAGGGGCTCGAGCCGGTCTACGCGCAAGCGGTCCAACTGAAGCAGAGGGACGCGGCGACGGGGAAAATGAGGCCCGCGAACCCGCAGAGCTCGAGGCTCGTGTGGGAGACGTACCTCGCCGGGTTCAAGTCTCTGGGGAAGGTCGCGGTTCGGCTCATCTTCCTCCACGCCACCTCGTCAGGGGGCGGCGGCTTCAAGTGCAACTGGCCCCTCACGAGGTGGGTGGGTGGGGCCCAGTCCCATTCGAGGGCGGCAACGGACAGAGCCCAGAAGCTGATGTTCGTTGCCGCTCACTCGAGGACGGAAAAGCGCGGGGAGTGGGCGAACGACGAGGAGAGGGACGCCGAGCTGTTTTCGCTAGCCAACGGCGAGGACGACGTGCTCAACGAGGTCTATGTTGATACATCTTCTCTTTAGGAGTAACGCTGGCTGGTTGGTTGGCTGGTGTCTTCTTTGTATTCATTATTATTATTAGCCCCTATTCTTTTTTTGTTCAATCTTTGGATTCAGAAGCAGTTTTTTTTAGGCCATTTTCTGTGAAGTTGCAGACGTGCAGGGACATTTTTTTTGTAACTTATTTTCTCTTTGAAATTCTTGACTATTTAGTTTGGAATTGTTACATATTTCTATTGATTGGGGAAGGGTTTTTTTGTTCCCTTTGTTTTGCCCTTCTGTTTTATTGTACTACACACACTATTCACACTCACACAAATGCTTTGGTCTGGTCTGAAAATATTGATGATAGATTTTGTTCAATTGACTAGGGCGTGTTTGGCTAGAGAAAAAGAAAAGTTTAGAAACAATACACTTGAGGACATTGTAATAAAAGTCATGAATATATAGTACATGTGCAACCAAAGAGTGACATTGATGGGATACAAATTGAACCCCAAATTGGTTTGTGTGCACAAGCAGCCAAGAAAGACATGACCTGACTTGACTGGTCAAAACCACCATTGAGTTTTGACATGGCCAAATTAAAACTCCATCTGTCCCCATAGATCTTCCCAATAGCCCCTTTTCTTTGTCCACAATAGATCTTCTCATTTCATTTTTTAACAATTAAAATACCACAACTACCCCCACTTACTTTATTTATTACACCTCACCCACCTCATTTAATACACTCCACCCATTTTTCATTAAGGGTATTATGGTAAACTTTCACCTTTTTTCAACTCTCCTTAAAAACCACCAAAAGTCAAAATGAGAACATCTTAGGGGGACGGAGGGAGTATCATTCCATAAAATTCTATCNTAGATCTTCCCAATAGCCCCTTTTCTTTGTCCACAATAGATCTTCTCATTTCATTTTTTAACAATTAAAATACCACAACTACCCCCACTTACTTTATTTATTACACCTCACCCACCTCATTTAATACACTCCACCCATTTTTCATTAAGGGTATTATGGTAAACTTTCACCTTTTTTCAACTCTCCTTAAAAACCACCAAAAGTCAAAATGAGAACATCTTAGGGGGACGGAGGGAGTATCATTCCATAAAATTCTATCCATTTTGTTAGGAAACAGTCGACACTCTTCAAAAAATGAGTCTTTTTCGGATGTCTAAAAACAAAATTCCTCGTTCATTTTGTTCTCTTTTCTAGCTACATACATGTTTTATACATTTGTTGATTTTTCTTAAACTTAGAAAATATAAAGCGAGTAAATTTTTTTTGGGACGAAAAGAGTAAAAGTTAAATTAACAACAAAAAAAAATTGTGAGAGAGGGGGGTAAAGTGGGAAAGGATCCAATAAAGGAGATGATTCAAAAAATTTCCATCTGAGCGCATTTGGACAAAAAGGCTTAGGAGAGGGCTATAAAGCGGGTGGTTTATACTAGATTTTGCTGTCATGGGGACTACCCAAAAGTAAAAATACAAATAAAGATTTAACCAAATCTTTTTTTTTAAAGCTGGAAGACCACTTCAAACTGCCCGTGTCCCCCCCTCCCTAAATTATTACCATGGCGATTTGAATCTTTTGACACCGGTTTTCGATGTTATAATATGACACCGATTCATTTGTTACTTTGTAAGTCTTATATTTGAAGAGTCATGATATGACACTGGCTCTAATGTTTTATATTATGGCTTCCAAAATATAGATTATTAAAAAAACGGTAAGGTTCCCAAAACATTGTCTGCTTATATCATGGATGACTCGGGAGTGCTCTGGTGCCCCATTCGTAAAATTGACGGTTCCTAATTCCTGTAACCCCCGGTAAACCCCCCACCCCGTCCCAACCCGAACACCCCCTTCAATTGTACCTCACAAGTTGATTTTGACTTTGGAGTCAAATTTTGGTATCATATTTAAAAGCTAAAGGACCTTTGGTATAATATTTAAAATTCTGGTTAAATTGGAACAATTTTTGAAGAATTCAAAGATAAATAGGACAAAAACGTCAATGTGACACTTGAAGAGTTCTAGTATACCAAGGCCAAACACAAAATTAATTTTAAGATAATTATCACACAAAGCTTCTCTGACAGCAAATATCAAAGGAGGCCTGAATAATGTGATTTATTAGGTCTCCCATAGGGCCCATGGGAAGGGGCCATCTGTGGGCTAGACAAATGTTGATTTTAATTATGCCATTCTGGTGAAGGGGTGGTGTCCTACGGTGGGAGTAGTGGAAGTCACTTTCCAAGTTTTGGTTGTTATGAGGAAAGAGGAAAAGGGCATTAATTATGTTACTCTCCAAATCATCTTAGTACTACTTCCTCTTCTTCTTTCTCTACTTTACAAAAAAATAAAAAAATTAAAACAGCATTTTGTTTGCTTGGGTTACATAATTATGTTGGTTAATTAGAGATTTCATATGAGGTAATATTCGATTTCGATTAATGGTGAAAGAAGATCATGCGTAACATGTAGTTTTTGTAGTACAAGTGCGACAGATCTCACTCTCTATTAATTAATTAAAATTAAAGTACAAATTACCTCAGTGCGTACTATTGTCTGAGACGGTCTTATGGGAACCTAAGATGAAGTCATGAAGTTATAAAACAAAAAGGGAAGACTTTGTTTGAATAGTCATTCAACATGAAATACCTCCTTATAATGCCAGACAAATTCTTCCGCGGTGCTAAGGTCTACACTATGTCATGGTCTTTCGTATATAAACACTATGTATGAATTAATTCTTTTGAAAAAATAAAAGATTCATATGTCGACCTACTAAAAATGTGAGGAAGTCTGCCTTCCAATGTACATGTGAACTTTAGAATCATAGAAACACAATTGTATATGCAAAGATTACAAGTCACATAACAATTTTAAGAGCAATAGATTTCTAACACTTTGTATGAGAATAACGATGACAATTAAATGGTACTCTCGGTTTCAAATTAGTTTACAATTTCCACATTACTTCCATATTACGAAATAAAACTTTATTTTTTTAAATTATTGGAATTACAAAATTTACGTATTCAAAACAACATCAAAAATCTAATGTAGTTCAAATGGTGATGTGGAGGTAGATAGTCATGGGGGATGATGCATCCCATGATTGTGAAAAAAAAGTAGGGAGGACCCCAAAGGGAGAGGGCAATGTCGGTATGAAGCAACACAAAAGATGCTCCATAGTGATTTGGCAGCGCAGATTGACTATTGTTGCATATTAACTTTATGTACTGGAAATGCATCATTACTGACTATTTGGCTCCCAATTTACCTTCTTGCCATCGCCTTCTTTTCATCTCTCAATCATTGCTCTCCCATGACTCCTTGGTTAAAATAAAAAGAGTCCTGCTAGGGTAGGTGTACCTTGGTGGTGTTCATCATCCTTGTCACAGACACACACAGACATTACATGTCTGTGTGAAAATTTTTCAATGATAACAACTTGGAGTTGACCGTTGATTTTTTTATTTTTCCAAAAAAAATATTTTTAATTAACATTATTTTAAAATTAGTGAAAAATTAAAAAAATAAAAAATTTAATTTTAGACTGGATAGAGTAACAAAACCGACCAGCTCCTAAGGATAGTTACTTCGAACTTGAAACAAAATAAATTTACAGAACGATTGAGAAAAGGTGAAGCACGCACCTGGTACCTGGTACTTGCAAATATACTATATGTTTACCATTGTTTCTCACTATTTATATTCCTAAGGCAATTGTCGAGAATTGAAGTCGGGTTTATGACCATTAGCACCTCTTACGCAACTAGCTGGGTAGTGGCAATTTAGTTGATAGAGAATGAAGTTATGTCCATATAGTATTTGTACAGAATCTTATGTTGTTTCTTTTGCCTAGAATCAGTTCTTTGAAAGCTCTCATAACAAAAAAGAATGGACCTTCTTAAAATTCTATTGTGAAGTTGGTTTCTTTTGCCTTTTGTTACCTTTATTTGTGATTTGTCTGAGTTGCAGAACCAAAAGCACATATCTTTACTTCTTTCCACTTTTGGCCTAAAATTCTGCTCACGTATGTACATTTACAATGCTACTCTCTTTGTACTTTGTTTATTCCTATTTACACCTTTAACAAACAATAGTTAGGAGTTCCTAGATTTGATTTGCAAAAAACGTTTACGACTAACGTTTATATTCAAAACAGTTTTTTGATGGTGCATATTAAAAGATGCTAAAATTGTCTCCAAATAGACATAAAATCTAAAAGTCATAGTACAGAAACCTTTTGCCTAAAGTACTTCATCGGAAGTTGAGGAGAAAATCAATATGTTTATAAGTTATTGAGTTGAAATAGTTAATTCATTAGATTCAATCTTTTAATGTGATTTGATCATGATATGATTCACATCGAATCATAATTTGGCCTACCACATTTGTTAGATGTTAGACATTTATTCCTAGATGCCCTAGTCAAGAGCCCAATAGTTCATATGAAATACATACCCAGTAACACCCCATGACCATTTAGCATGATTGTTCGTCTGAAAATCTTAACCCAGCGACTTGCGTTCCTTTAGATGTTCAAACATTCATTTTAAGGGGATGAGAATCCAGTTGCAAATGGTCAACCGGTTAATTAAAAAAGCTATTTATCCACTTGAAGTGCAATATTAGAATCTCACAGCCGTTTTTTAGAGAAAAATCTATGAGTTTATAAATTTTTAACTTGCACAATTGTACTAACTATTTGATTAGATTTAATTTTTTAAATGTGTTTCAAATCAAATATCTTATGATCTAGCCTAAAAATCCGCTATACATACCCTATTTTAAACATCTCATCACTTCCTTAAATACATCAAACATCTCAAGTCTAAGCAGTCAATAGATGAGTCCAGCTATGAGATCGATCCAAACGAGGCTTTGTAATTTTTACTCGGGGTAGAAATGAAAGGTACGATGTAGCCAGAGACAATGTTACTGCGACCATTTGTTTTTCATCCAATATGGAAAAGGATGTGTACATATTTTTACCGCACTATTTGTTTACCCATTCCCTTTATTAGGTAAAGCATTTAGAGGATGCACCAAATACCCATCCCTCCTCCTACCACTTCATAGAATGGTCCCCTGTCTAATCTCTATAGTATGTAATATAGGCTAATAAGTGATCATGTTCTCAATCATCAAATGGGAGAACCATATTTGGAACCTTATGCCGATGGTTTTAGGTTTATTTAGAAATTGATGATTCTATTGGAGGCATACTCTAGATGACTAAAATGGGATGCAAGATGGCAATGTTCGGAATCGATTAATGACAACGACGATATATATATATATATATCTTTTCACGTGCTGGACACTGTCATTTTTTTATATCTATGGGGCTAATATTATAGTTCAATTTATATTCCTCGAAATGCATTTTCGGTCGGTCTTGAAGGATCCTGGGATGATGCTCATCCTTTTTTTTTATGAAATTGGTGACTCTGATTCATTATCGATATTCACCATCAATGCTTTTCTAACGTTCAACTTGTTTTGAATTTTAATTGAAACGAATGGCATACTGCGGTGTAATTCTTAGCCGGTGCTCTACCCGTTCTCAATTTCCACTTTTGGACCGTTGACTCGATCTCATTCGATTAAATTTTGGATTAGAGAAGTGTCGATATATCTATTCTCAAGTGGCTTAGTTTGGGGAGGTGTATATCATTTATTTGTTCCTTCGAAAAGATTCTAATGACATGGAAATCTCATGCCATTCTATAACATGGGCCTCAAATGGGTGCCTACGAACGATACTCTGTATGTAAAAATGATAGTTCCTACGCTACATAAATCCTCCGACAAACCATCAGTTTGCCTCGACCCGAACCCACACCCCCACCCCACACTCTCCAAAGAACCCTCCAAATTTATTTGACCTTGGAGTAAAAATTTTGATCCCTAAGTCAAATAAATTTGGAGTTGCAATTTAAGGAGGTGAGGGGTAGGCTCGGATCGGGGCGGGATGGGAGGGCTTTTTGGGACTTGGGGAGATGAGTGGAGGTAGAAATTTTCAATTTTTCAAACGAGACACTGTAGGGACCTGGGTCATCATATGACATTGTTAAACAATGTCAAGAGAATCGCCTCATTTTTTGTTCCATAATTTTCTTTTTATTATTGTTTTTTGCTTGTCCAAATTTCTTTTCTAACCAGTCTACGATTCCTAGGGTCTTCCTAGAATTCTCCAGGACGATAATTTTGAATGATTTAAATTAAAATTTAATCTTAGCTTCAATAATGAGTGGATATGTACAAGAATCACATCCAACGCATGATCGACCTTGATTGTCGTTATCAACAGTCGAACATGAACATTATCTCTTTACACTTTTATTGACCAACTAACGTATATATAGTACCTCCAAACAAAAAATATAAAATTGATTTGCGATGTTGACATGAAAAAGTACAATAATAAGGAAAATGGAGAATGAAATAGGGGCAAAAGGTGAGTGGAGGGGAGGAGGAATGGAGCGAGGAACAATGGCAATTGAGAGTTGAGGTGTAAGAGCAGTATGTGTAGAGGTGGTGCATTAATGGCACACATTAGGGAGGGCCTGCCCCCATAATAATGTCTCATAGTCCTATGAGACACAAACTCTCTTGTCGGCATGGCATTTGTTTTATACTCTGTCCACATACATATACTTCCCAAACTCACACTCACCCTCCTTTGGGCTTAGCTCTAGATAGGGCTACACATTAAACACAATTCCCTATGTTTGAGTAACATCAACGTAACTTAATTGGTCAATAAGAATTGTAAAAGGAGGTAACATTTAAATTTGATTCAAACGTTTTCATATATTAAGGACCATTTATATAATATGTTAAAATTGAGGATTACATATAAAAAATCATACTCCCCCGCCCACCAAAGGTCTTCACGTTACGTGTTACGTGATTTGACCGATTTTATTTTAAATTTAATTTATTTGATTATAGGAGCAAAATTTGAAACTAATATATATATATATATATATATATATATATATATATATTGGTTCTAGTAAGAATACAATCTTAGGAGAGAAATGAGAATGAATTTGGTGCTTTAGATTGTGAGATCTAAGGGTCAAGATTTCATCAAAATTAGATGCACCAAAATGGTGCGAAAATGCATCACGTCGAAATGCACCATAAACCTTCGAAAATGCACTATCTCAAAAGCAGGATGCAATCTGAGCCGCACGATGCATCAGATCCGACGGCTAGATTTTATTCTCATTTCTCTCCACAAGGTGCATTCTCACGGGAACCAGCCCATATATATATATATATATATATATATATATATATATATATATATATATATATATATATATATATATATATATATATATATATATATATATATATATATATAGTAAAAACTTTATGAAACATTCTACAAAACTAGAGGTAACAAGACTACTAAGAATAATAGATGTATTAAGAAATAGAATACTATAAAATAATATTCTATTTGCTAATGCATCTATTATTCTTAATAATGACTATATTATTTTAAGATATTAGTATTAAAAATAAGCAAACAAAATCGGTTAAGTTTGACATTGTGAATATTATCTTGAAAGATATATGGCAAATGAATAGATTATGAGGGTGTTTGGCAGTGTGTTGTTTGTAATAATTTAGCTTCTGCTTTGAGTAGAAGTGATTTTACTCTGTTTGACATGTCAACTTCTGCTTTTCACCACCACTATTTTGTATATAGAACACCGTTTCGGAGAAGCAGATATGAGGTGCTTTTGCTTTTAGATTTTGTAGAAATCATTTTATTTATAAGTTAATTACTCCCAAACACCCTCATATAAGTAGAGACTATTTATAAAATATTTATTGATCAAGGGAGAGTATATACAAATTGGGCTCAAATAATGCTTTTCTGGACGTATGTGACCCACCGAAGAATGAGCCGCAAGAGTCCATCTAAATGTCCTGAATTACAATTTACAATTGAAACTAGCCCAACTAAAAAATTATTCTTTTCTAATTTTTTTAAAGTTATTTATTTATTTATTTTTTAAGGGTTAAGGTTATTTATTTAAATAAAACTAAAACGGAGAATTTAAGACAATGTAGAAGGAATATCTATACCATATACCTGAATGTATGCTTTTTCGCATACATCTCTTTGAATATTCATTTTTGAGTAATTGAATACTCATTTTCGAGTAACTGAATGTCTACTTATGAGTGTAATTGAACTTAAAATGATGAACATTCAGTTACTTGAAAATGAATATTTAATTTTTCAAAAATGAATATTCAGTGGCTGAAAAATGAGTGTTCAATTACTCGTAAATATATATTCACCGCAGATGTATGAGAAATATTGTACAATGAGTTGCATGGTATATATATTGAAGTATATAAGGATCAATACTTCATCTGTCTATGTCTAAAAGAATGTTACATTTCACTGTTCTAAAATTACTAGAATTTTTACTTTTTTTTAATGCTATTGACTCTATTACAAGGTAGTATCTGTTCATACTATTCTCAAGCTAATGACTAATGACGCACAAAGAGCCAATGCTGCTGCCTTCGCTGGGGCTCGAACCTGGGTGAACTTTCCCATGAATCCTGGGGAGTGGGCTTGCTACCACTCAAGCCAGGGGAGAAGTTCACTAGAATTTTTACTTATTTATACATTTTATTAATAATTTGATGAAATAAAATATTGTCATTTTTTATTTTAAAAAAAAACTTTTGACATACTCTATAGTATTTAAGTATGTAAATTATATTCTTTTTTTCTATACCAGTATTTAAATAAACAACCAATGCTAGATTTACCTCAAACATGGTATCTTAATTTGTATCCTAAAGGGTTATGTTCACCCACTTAAACTTTTATGATTCACATTGACATTTAATGTTAGTCAATTGCAAAATTTGGTACAATCATTTTGTAGGGAAATGTTTGGTCCACAAACTCAAACTTCACAAAACTCACAAACTTACTATTTGTGAACTTCAATAAAGAAAATTAAATAGTCTAAAATAATTTTAAAATGAGAATTTAAACCATAAATAGTAAGTTTGTGAAGTTTGTGATCATTCTGTTTGTAAACGTAACATTGCTCCATGTTGTATCAATATAAACCATCATATTTTAAATTTAAAATTTTAAGGTTAAAATATGGGAATATTGGAGCCTTTGGCGTGTTTTTTTTCCTTTTATATTCGAATTCCGAAGTCTGGACTCTGGAAAGTTCCTGCCGGAAAAACGTCAGCACCATCTCTAAATTCGCCACCTTCGGATCAATCCAATTCCGGATCTGATTCATTTCTAGCTTCTCACCATTTCTCGCGAATCTCTGCTTCAATCTTTCTTCTACACAGGTAACCTGCTAATAATTTCTGTTTTCTTTCACCCATCTTCATTCTCGCGCCTCGATTTCCAGCGTCCTTTCCTATTTCAAATTCTCCTGCTCTTTTTTTCTGGTACAATTAAGATCTCGTCATTGATTGTTTTGCAACACGGATGCTGCATAAGGATGTGATTTTTTTTTTCGTTTTATGATTTTAATGTAGGAGAGATTAGGGTTTAGAGGACTTGGAATTGCAGAAATATGTGATCTTTGCATGTGAAATAGCTCTAGGTTATTTTTTATTTAAATGCTACTAATATTTATAATTAGTTGATCTGTTTGAGAGCATCCTTGGAAAGTTTTTGATGCATCATTTGGTGATTAATTCATCGAGGATGGGATGATGTGATTTGTGAACCGGATGATGTTATTGCACTCATACGGTTAAAGCAAATTATTGATCATCCTTGAAAAATGGTTATGCATCACTTGATGGTGATTGGTTGAGAGGATGAAATGTTTTATGAGTGTGTGATGTTGTTGAACTTTTAAATCAAATGATTGATCACATAGTACATTTTATTTGGAACAACAAATGACTAAAATCTAAAGGTAATTCTAACAAAAAAGTGAGCGATGCTTTAGCAACGAGCATGGGTGCTTCTTTATCCTAGAGCCTACCCTTATTTGTGCGATTGAGTCTTCAATTAGTTTTGATTGCTCTGTATTGTATTCAGAATAATAGTGAGTATATATTTCTCCCGGTACAATTGAGGAAATCAGTAAGGTTGATTAATTTATACTGTATTCCTGGACTGCGTATGGTTTTGAAATTTTGTTTTTCTAATCACATTTTAAATTGTAGAATAAATCAAGGAAAAATTGCTCAGGAATTTGGGGGGGGGGGAAGGAAACAAAATCTACAAAATGGCTAATAAATAAAAATGATACTTAGAACTTTAAAACAACTACAACAAAGCTTTATACTTAAAACTTTAAAGGTGTACATATTATGTGTTGAACAAGGTTTATAGACTAGTTTTCATAGGTTCCAGTCCCTACAAACGTTAATCATAGAACATATTTGGACAACAAAAGTACTCATCGAGACATGTTTTCTCATCAGTTGCATCAAAGTCATTTCTTTCAAGGTTGACTATCCCAATTTCTTCATTGATAGCATTGCTGCTTTGATTCAATGCATTTTATTTTAGATGTACATGTTTTGGAGTGAAATTTGAATGAACCTTGTCTGTAAATCTTTACGTCTTTCATTTCTGCTGTTTGGGTCACAGTTTCAACATACTTATAGTAGGCTTGTTTGACGTGCCTTATCTTTCTTGCCCCGTTGGCACTTGGCAGATCAAAAAAAGAAATGCAGGGAGGAAGAGATCCTTTCTCTGGCTTTGGAAACCTTTTTGGCGGTGGTTTTGGTCCTCATAGAAGCTTAATGTCAAATTTCTTTGGAGGGAAGGATCCTTTTGACGATCCCTTCTTCACACAACCATTTGGAGGCATGTTTGGGTCTGGCATTTTTGGGGGTGGTGAACAACAATTTATGGGCCCGAGTCAGGCTGGATTTCCAGAAGCAATGTTTTTTCCTCCTAGCAGAAGTCATTTTATGGGCTCACATCCAGTTGGATTCATTGAACAGCTGCCTGCTCAGCCCACTGGGTCTCAGGGGCCTATAATTGAAGAGTTGAATTCTGACGATGAGAACGAAGACAAGGGAACCAGTGAGAAAGGAAATCCTAGAAAGCACGGGAGATTGAGTGAAGAGCCTTTTGTTCAAGATCCAGATGACAAAACAGAAGGTGGCTAAGTGTTTTCTCTTTCATATCTCTCTTTTGACAAGTTCTGAACTGCACACAGAGTACTTATTGTATCATATTATTTATATCTATTGTACTACACTACTATGATAGAGCGGATGAGGAAGCAAATGCACTACGGGAATGAGTTTAGGCAGATGCAACATTTTCAACCACAGCCACAGGCTCAGAGCTTCTCTTTTCAGAGTTCGACTGTTACTTATGGTGGGGCTAATGGAGCATATTATACTTCATCTAGAACCAGGAGGACAGGGAGTGATGGTGTAAGTAAATTCATTGAACTTTTACCATTTTGTCCTACAATTATTATGTCATTTTAACAGTTTCTTATCTTCTACAGAATATTTTTTTCATTTTGGTACACTAATATGAATCTGTTGCTAGTTCAAGTAGTCTTTGTCCTTTCCTATTAAATGTTCAGTGATTTATACCCTATTTTCTTTTATTTTAATCCCCTCTTTGCTTGCTTGGAATGATAGTTGACGTTTGAAGAATGCAAAGAAGCTGATTCAGCCACAGGTAAAGCAAATCATAAGATTTCGAGGGGGATCCATGATAAGGTATCTTTCTTAACTTGGATGTTTTTTATGGTTCGTTTGGAACTCGGAAATTGTTAGAAAAACAAACTATGGACTAAAATAGTGGTGAAATTTGGAAGTAAATATGGGAGAAAATATACATTGCTTCAGACTCAATATAACAAGTTTAGAGATTTTCAGCACTCATTTTTGTTTAAATATTCCTACTACATAAAGACCATGAAATCTAAATTTAAAAAGTTATAATCAGTTTTGATTTCATTCTTAATTTTCAATGTACCAACTATCAAGCATCTAAAAACTATTTTACCTTTCAATTTCCTAGTTCCAAATATAGCCTGAGTATTTTCTGTATGTAGAATTCGATAAACGGGAACAACACTTGAATATATATAGGGTCATTCTGTCTTACGAAAGCTGAATTCAGACGGAAGAGTTGAAACAATGCAAGCTTTGCATAATATTAATCAAGGTATCTCCATCTGCACCTAATAGATTTCATTTGTTATACCAATCAGTTCATGAAATTCTAACTTGTAATTGGATCTTATAGATGAACTTCCAAGTTTCGAGGAAGACTGGAAGGGAAAGGCTAAAATGCATCTTCCTGGTTGGATGGGGGAAGGGTTTAATGCCAATGGGGCTATAGGTGAGTGAGTGTATTCTTGCTCATATGAGTTCTCTATTGTTCTTGCACACTGGCATCATTATTAATTCATTATGGACTTCTTATAGATTTGATTAATATGGTTCTATGAAGCAGTTTTTTGACATTCATTTTGATTTTGAATAAGAATAACAAAAAAATAAATTACTCCTGCGACATATGAAATGAGTTAATAGCAGAAAAACCCATGTTATAGATACTTCGTAAGAAAATGGTCATATAAAAATTTGCAAAACAGACCTTATGTAATTTTAAAGTTGCCCACTGCCTCCTGATGTTTGTTTTGAGACGTGTTTTGACCAATATCTACACTAATCCCAAATGAATTAATTGCACCAACAAAGAAGGAAGTGGAGAGATCTAATTTCAAATTGAGATCTGTTTTGTTTTATCCCTCTTCTTGTAGATGATGAAGACACCATTGTTTTGTAGAGAGAAGTAAAACAATTTCGGGCTTTGATATTACGAAGTATGATTTATCTAGACCTAAATTAGAGTACATGGCGAGGGAGGGGGAATCTACACAAAAAATAGTCCGTTTTGCAGTCTTCATGCTTGGAGTCAAGCAGCGTGATTATTTCTTTTTCATTTGTCTCATCATAGGGTTGTTGCCTGCATTTTATCCCCTAATAAAATACTGTGTAAATCTTTGAAATTCTTTGTGTGCTTCTTGTGTTTGTGTTCTTCTTACTTTGTTCATGCTACTGTATTAGTTACTTTGTGTTTTTGTGTTTGAGCCAAAATTTCACCATTTTTTGGCTTTGAGGTGTGATGGAATAAATCAAAATGGATCTCTAAACTGTCTGCGCTTCTTTAATTAATGAAGTAGCAGTTAGTCAAGCAATGCAACTTTCGACGTTGAGCCGGGGGTCTCTTTGGAAACAGCCTCTCTACTTTCGAGTAGGGGTAAGGTCTGCGTACACACACCCTCCCCAGACCCTACTCTTGTGGGATTTAACTGGGTTGTTGTTGTTGTTGTTGTTGTTGTTGTGTTTGAGTCGGGCCTCTCCAGAGCCTACTATCTATGGGATTTTACTGGGTTTGTTGCAGGTGACATTGTTTATGCTTTTATGAAATTGAGAACTACATCGGAAAGTTTGGATGAACTGCTGTTTGAAATTGATTTTGTTATAGATTACAGAATGATCAAAAGTGTGTGGGCTGGAGTATATATTTGAATATTGAAGTTTTTAATTGTTTTGTGTTTGTGTTGTGTGGGTGGGGTGGCAGGAGGTGGAAGCAGCAGTGGTGGGGATAACAGGTTACCAAACAGAGGAGGGCTGGCACTTCCTTCAACAGAGAATATACCTCATCATCATCAGCCCACCAAGAAGTATGGCGGAGATGGAACCACGGCTGCTCAGAATGGGCAGAGGAAAGACCACAAGAGAGGCGGCAAGCGCGTCGGCTTTAGCAACTCAACTAAATAAAATTACCCCTCCGCGGCATGACGATGTCCCTCTTATTATTGTCATCCTAAAATGGTACATCCAATAGGGCACTGTATTTATTCTCTGGTGCCCCGCTCTTTTTTATCGGTGTAAGAAGTTGTTTAAGTTCGCATTAGTATTACTTGGAAGTGTGAACTTAAGATTTGTAGTACTGTATAATACGTCGTATAAAATGACTCTTTTGGTATGGTTAGCTCTTTGTTTGGGAGGGGTTCTGAGTTGAATGGTGTGAGTACAAAGGTTGGGAGAGTTATGCCATGCCCAAGTGTAGTTGGTTATTGGAAGTCCCCAGCCCAAGGAAAACGACTCAATACCTTAAAGTAAAGGGTGTTCTAATGATACAAACACAAGCAAAGAAGTGCTCAAAAGCTCAAGATCGAAGACACCAAAATGCAAGTCATTAGGTAAAACTCAATGTAAGAACAGCGTTGAAGTTATCTTGACTTTTGGCTTAACTTAAGTCATTTTTCAAATTCATAAATTCATGGTTCTCAAACTTGCATCTTACCTAAAATCACTTTCCAAAATTTACTTTTGGCTTTTGGCTTTCAGGTTGGTAAATGACTTGATTTTGAACCATGAAACCACCAGCTTTTAGTTTTTGCTCTTAGCCCACGTTTTTTGGTTTTTGATCCATGTTCGTTGTTTTTTTATTTTAGCCAAATGGTTTTTTGAGTTTTCAACTATGTTTTTTGATTCTATGAACTTTTAAATGAGTTTTAAACTTTTGTCTCTTAAAAATTGGTCATGGTTTATGCTTGTTAGTCTTAGCCCGTGATGCTTAATCTTTAATTATGATGGTATGTGTTTTTTCTTAAAGGCTTGGCTTTTGCCTTATATACCATAAACAAGTGTTTTCAATTATTTGTTTTTGGTTTGGGGAACATTGGGGTTTTGACCAAATTTTGGCATTTGATTTTTGACATTGATGTCCTGATTTTTACCCGGAAAGTTAAGAGGCACAATAATCGATTATCACATTTGGAAGAAGATAATACGCATCGATTTAGCAAAAAGATGGAGTATTATAATTACTTAAATAATAATAATAATAATAATAATAATAATAATAATAATAATAATAATAATAATAATAAGTACTCTGTATTATTTAAGATGATTTTCTCTTATTTAGGATAATTTTTTATGTTATCGTGAAAAAATCCAACACCTACAAATTAATTATAAACGAAGCAAATGATATGAGCCAGTAAAATGTACTCCCTCCGTCCCATTTTATATTGCCTGTTTGCCTTTTCTATCTGTCCCAAAATAAGTTGCCTGTTAGTTGTTTTCGTAAACTTTTAAAAATAAAATAACTAAACTACCCCTAAAATAAGTCACTCTTCTTCACCTTATCTTCTCATTCATCATCACCCCTTCTAAAAAGTAATGACAATTTTGAAAAATCAACTTTATTTTTTATATTCCTTAAATATGCCCAAAAGTCAAAAAAGACGATTTAAATTGGGACGGAGGGAGTATTATAATGTAACTATAAGGCCATGTTTGGTACACGGAATTCAAACTTTAAAATTGGAATTGAGGACTTTAATTCGAATTCTCATGTTTGGTAACACAAAAATTATGTGGATTTGAAATTGGTAGTGGGAAAAATGAATTGGAATTGGTGAATTCAATTCTATGGAATTGAATCAATGGAATTTTAATTCCAATTCAATTCCAATTTCATCAATTCCGTGTACCAAACGGACCCTAACACTAATGTTACTATCAGACTATTTTTTACACAGATACTCCGTAATAATTATCAATAAAAAATTATTGTTTGTGAGACAAAAATTGTTAATCTTGTGTCATTGTAGCATGGTCCAAATTTAGATTCGGTTCACGTCCATTACATAGAATTAAAGTTATTATCCAACGCTTATTGGGTTAATGGGTGAAGCTGGCCCAACCAAAATACGAAGTATAATGCTTGTGAGGCCCAAGTAAGACGACCGTATGGTCCAGAAAATTCGGACTTCCAGTTTGGACGGAAATGGCAGCTCTGAGAGCCGCGGCGGGGATGCTTTTTGGAGGCATATTCCGGCCAACCATATTCTTACTCGGGACACGTTTTTCCCACGCGCCGCCGCGACTGAGGACCTGTGGTTCGAGCGCCTTCCCGGTGTTGCGCACAATCAGTCACTTTCCCGTCTTGTGCAGAGCATCCGAGGGCATCGATGGCGACGGCAAGAAATCGCCGGCGAGGATGGCTCAGGTACAGCAGCTTATGCATGAAGCCACCGAGCGAGCTCAGGCCGCTGGAAATGATCCTATTCCTAAAATCACAATCGGTATGCCTGTACCTATGCTCCGATCTTCTTCTTCATTTTCGCAGCAAGTTGATCAGATTGGGGGGTTTTAAGGAATTAGGTATTATCCAGCAACATTTTTGTGCATTTGGAATCTTAATTGGTACTGTGTATGCAGAAATTGTATCATTGATCAATCAACTGAGCATATACAGCAAATGTATGAAAATGACTGAAAGAATAGGAATCAAAATATAACCAGGAAAAAGAATAACATAATGTACTTGCTCCATCCCTGACCTAAATAAGTCCATTGTGACTTATAGTATGTTTTGGTATTAATATCCTGTCATTTTCTTTCTGTAAATCTTAGATCATGTTACTGTAAATTTTGCAAGAAGTGGCGGCCCTGGAGGTCAAAATGTCAACAAAGGTCTGTGAAAGATCCATCCATAAAAGGAAAAAAGTTGTTTTTATAAAAGAAATGTTTTGTCAAGTATCCATTCTCCCCTGTTTTCTTAGGTTGGTTCTCATATTTGCAGTTAATACAAAGGTGGATATGCGATTCAATGTTCAAAATGCACGGTGGTTGAGTGATAGAGTGAGGGATAAGATTATGCAAACGGTAAGCTTTCATTTTCTGTATCTGGTTGTAAATACCATATTTTATTATGCATTTATTTTTTTTTTGTGAGGCTTCATATTATTGGGAAACAAAGTGTATGAAGAAGAAAATTCACGTGATCTTCAGTTACTTGGGGTGATACACACAAGCGCACACTACTCCATGGAAAGGGATGGATGGGAACAGAGTATGGAAGAATGGCATTTACGAAATATAGTTATATTTTAATGAGGAAGTGATTAGACGGGACACACAACTTCAGAATCTTACCTAGGATATGACGTTAGGTAGGAACATCTAGAGATCCATGATTAGAATATTTGGGTAGACCTTTGGGCTTTAGTTTATAGTGTATGCTGGTGCATTTGTGCTTCGTGTGCTTTGGGGGTTAGTTGTCACTTGTTAGTCTCGGTTTGTGTGCTTTTAATGGCTCTCTGCTCTTATTTTGTTTGTGCTACTTTGTTTACTTTGTCTTTGCATCTGTGTTTGAGCCGGAGTTCCCTTGGAAACAACCTTTCTACTTCATAGCAAGGGTGTGGCATGCTTACACACTCTCCCCAAACCCTATTTTTTTGTGGGATTTTAGTGGGTCTGTTGTTGTTGTTGTTGTTGTAGACTTGTAGTGTCAGGGTTCTTCTCAGAAACAATGTCTCTACTTCTTATGGTAAAGGTAAAGTCTAGTTACATCTTACTCCGTATTTCGCCTCCGGGATTGTCCTCTCGAGTGGGATTTAGTGATTTACTTGGCTTGTTTGGTATTTTAGTAGTAAGATGGCAAACCATGCATTTGTTATCTTCTATGGGAATCTGAAAACATTTTAAAGAAAAAAAGAGAGAACACAAAAAAGAAGGAAAATAGAGGACTAAGACCTTGCTTACAACTAGATATCTCTGGGCTTAAACAGGAAAAGAACAGGATCAATAAAGATGGTGAGCTTGTGATTTCTTCAACCAAGACCAGAACACAGAAGTAAACCTCTTCGGCTCTTCCTACTAATTTCCCCCACCCCACCCCCACCCTTTCTCCTTAATCAGTGGCATTTCAGCTAACCGGATGAGTGTGTTTTTTTTTTCTTCAGGGGAAACATAGAAGATGCCTTGAGTAAGTTACAGGTACCAACTGGTAACAGTTTTCTTTGTTGTTCACTTGTTCCTTTCTTATATGGCTGTAACCCTTCATCATCTGCCCAGAAACAAGTGGAACTGCATCTATAAGCACTGCAAAGTTGAACTGTAATGAATATCATATAAAGTACCACATAAATGGTATGTTTGGATCCAGAAAATGTTAGGGCAGTAGAAAAAATGCAAATGAAAGTTACAGAGTACTCCGTAATTGTTTTTTCATGTTTGGATTTAACTAAGAAACGGCAAAGGAGTGAAAGGACAATATAGAAAATAAATTTGAAGTAGATTTATTAACTTTGAGTATATCTTATAGGATCCTTCCATTTACAGTATTTCTTTCCATTTATCCTTTCAATTTTCCTCCATATTTTTTCTCCATGTACTTTCCGGAGTTCCTGTTGGATCATATTGATAAGGCTTTGACTTAAAATATCATTATTTCTGAAAACTAATGCACTATATATATAGGATAATGACAGGTCCAAAGAGTAATGACTTAGATCCTAGAGTTTTTGAACTTTTTAGGGTTTCTTTTCACCTGCTTTATCCTTCCCCAATTGCAGGCCATCATTGATGCTGCTTCCTATGTCCCACCACCTCCATCTCAAGAACAAGTTAAAAGAATTGCCAAGTTGTAAGAGCTCACTGGCTACACACTCTTTGCAGGAAACTGCTATGTTTCCCCTATGTTCTACCCCACCTGTTTTTTTGTCCTCACAGAGTCACAGATATGGATTCACAGAGATTGTTTTGTCTGTGAATTGACGTCTGTAAGAATAAAAAGAATGAGTGGGATAAAACTTGGGGACAACATAACAAGGTCCATCTTTGTAATACTACCTGTTATTTTATGGGATCATGCTAGGGCGCCCCATCCCTCACCCCACCTTTTCATAGACATCTAGAGGTCGAAAGGTTGCGAAGAAAAGTGGGGTGAAAGTTGGGACGACTTTAACGTTTTCCTATTTCAGGTATGTTGCAAAATTTTATGCCTCTCAATTTCCTTACACTATGTTTGGTTCAAGGAATTTGAAAGGGAAAAGAAAAGAAAATATTAGGGAAAATAGTATTTCTTGTGTGGTTAGAGAGAAAAAAGAAAAGAGAAGAGGAAGGAAAAGTAAATTTAAGAAGAAATGAACTGAAGAAAAGGAAAATAGATTTCCTTTCACTTTTTCTTTTCCTTTCGAATTCCACGAGCCAAACATAGTGCTAGGATATCATCGGGGACCGAACTTAAAGAAAATAATTTTTCAGCAGTACTTTTTGTTCCTTCCTTCCCATAGCGTTTTCTAGATTCCAAACTTACCCTTTAACTTCTTTTTTATTGTGTAAATTTAAAATCATCCAAACAAAGAGCTGCAGCTGGGGAGCGCAAGCGTCTTGACAACAAGAAGGCGCTTTCACAGAAAAAGTCTATGAGAAGAAGCCGCGACGGTTGGGATTGATTTTAGAGGAGTTGCATTATATATACTATTGTTCATAGCATTGAATCTCTGCAGTTATATCAGGCAACTGCTACTTATCTGCAGATCAATCTCAAGGAGAATGTGACAGTTTTGGTTTCCATAGTTTTGGTAATTTTCCATAGATTTTTTTTACATAGTAAGTATTGAACATGTTGTTTTATTTGTAGTAAAGAATGGGTTAAATCAAAATCTTCTGTTTTCATACTTTCCATGAGGTTCTAATGCAATTGTTATATCTGTGTTTTGTTGTGATTATCAGTTATCACATAGAGAGGCTTCTTCTTCTTCTTCACATATATCAATTCAGTACATGTCTGAATGAATCTATAGAAAAAAAAATATTTGATTTTTTTTTTGTAGCGTGCCTTTATTGCAAAACCAGAGAAGCTATTTATTGCATTTATGCCTCTGCACTTGGCACTTTTGCATAAATATCTGGTATGTGGCACCCTGGCTTAGATGAAAAAAGAAAAAGTGCAAAAAAAGTAAAACATGAGAATTCTTTCTACAGTACATATTTCATTTCTTCTTATTTGTCACATTAAAAATACATGATTTAAGTTACTTATAAACTAGAATTTGTATCTCAAATTGTAAACCACATGCACGTACCTCCATCTTGTGTTAGCATGATGTCAGTGTGATGATTCACATGAACATAAAATACTAGTGTCAAATTTTTTAATCGCACTAACGTATTATGCATATCTTTGGTTGTACCGGCAGGTTCCGCTGACCCTAGTGCAAAATACAAGGTCAATAGATGACACCCGCTAATTTAAAGATTTAATTAAAACGGAAGAAATTATGCACATATTTTACATGGCTAAAATATACTCCCTCCGTTTTTTAAAACACTTCCTCTTTCATTTTTTTTACTTCCAACAAAACACTTCCACTTTCTATTAAAAAATCACTTTTACCCTTACTTTTTCATACCTTACCTATCACATCATACTTTATCTCTAATAATCTATCCATCACATCTTACTTTTACCTATCACATCAAGGACAAAATAGAAACACTTTTTTCAAACGGAGGGAGTACTACGTAAATGGTGAAGGAAATTCTTACATTAAAAAACAAAAGTACACACATAATTTACATGTTGAAACAAAGCCTTATGACAGGCCAATGTGAAAAATGAAAGATAATGACACCACTCTTTCTTTGTCTCCATTTTTTCCCTAAAAAAACAATAGAAATGCAACGTTTTTCTCCTATTTCTACTCTTCACTTCTCTTCTCTCATTTCTACAGCAACAAACAAAGGCTAAAAATGGAATTAAAAAGAAAATAAATCAAATTTATGAGTTCCTAATTATTCACTTAAGATGGTTTTACAAGGGGCAAAAAGCCAAAGATTAGTCTAGACCCCTTAGTATTATTAGTATCAGATTAATTAATTATACGATGTTTTTTTTCATTTTCTGAAAAGAAATTCTTCGCCGGATTCCTTGTCGAAATGTCTGATCCACTTTCTGCCGCCGCTTCTTCCACCGCCACAGGAGGCGGCGCCGACGTGTGCGATATCTAGCCCTTTCCCCACCGGCAAGAGAACCGACCGGACGATCCTTGCTTTCCCATCGAGCACGCCCCGCCACCGGAAATCGGCCGCCACGCTGGAGCTGGCGTTCTTGCAGACCAGCACCGCCCCCCGGTGGCCGAGTTTCGCCACCCTCAGCACCCGCGAGAACTCGCTCCTCCGGCAATCCACCACCAGAAAGTCTATCCCCGCCAGCCCCTCCATGGCCTCCTCCGGCTCCCCCACGATCACCTCCGGCGACATTCCGGCGCTCTGCATCGCCCCCGCGTATTCCTCCCTCGATTCTTGATCCGGGACCACGCAGACGTGGCGGCCTCCGGCGTGGCGGCTCGCCACCGCAAGACCCACGCTTGTCGCCGTCAATCCTCCCTTCGACCACGTTTCCACGATCAGCTTCGCGTCCCATCCGGCCGCCATGGCCGATACAAGCTCTGCCACACCAGATTCTTGAAACAGCTCACACTAAATCCAAAATTTTACCCATCAAGAAATCAAAATTAGACTAATGGGTTTTCAAAGATCGAATCTTTTTCCATATTTCTAAGCAAAAAAAAAACCAAGAATTTACTCACTGATTTAACAGTATCAAGATAAGCCTTGCAGGCCTTTTCTGGGGACCAAACCAGCTTCATCTTTATCTTTCTTCTTCTTCTTCTTCTTGCCTCTGCTCTGTTACCTTTTCTTGTGAAGGAATTTATTGTTAATGCTTTGCTTTACGGCAAAGTTTAAGACTTTGAGATGATATGAAAATACAAATAGGAAAAAAAATGATTTTTTTTTTGTTTTGTTTGGGTAAATGATAAAAATAGAGTGGAGTAGAATTTATAGATAGGGAGGGGAGGAAAGGAGATGAAATGGTCATAGCAGAGTTGAGCGTTGACATTTCTGAGATGGGATATTACTGCCCACTGTATATTTGCGTGTCAATTCTTTTATAAATCTTTTTTTAAAAAAATATATGAATAATTTAAATTAAAATTTTTTTGCTAATGATAACCTTAAATATGCAAAATACCTTGATGTCGATTGGTATAATACTCGGTCTTCCAAATGAGATATCACATGTCGGAAATTCAATGGAGTCAACAAATTTTACAATAAATTAAAATAGAAGTAATAATGAAAAAAAAGAGTTACGATTACTATTTTAGCATACTTAATTTGTTTTTTCATTGATCATTTGATCATATAAAATAATAATATCAACGAATTTATAAATTTTAAATTAATTTTTAATTATGTACTAAGCATTATTTTAATTTCTAAATCTATTTTCAAATAAAATGAGTAAAGAAAAACACATTATCTTGCCTCATAATTCTAATATAGGGAAAGAGAGGGTATATTTTAATTAAAGATGTGTAAATTACCGAAAATATTTATTTAACAAAATCATTTGCTGTAACAAATATTACAATTGTAATAGAATTATTAATGCAAACAAATTATAAACTATAATGACTATGACAAGTTTATCTTTAGTTAAACAGGGATCCTGAAATAGGGTTTGCCATAATTTTGAACTAAGATCACTGTGTGATACTCTATGACTTTAAAATGATGCAATCATATCATCCTATAAAATCCACTAAACTTATTAATATTCTTTTATTTTTTTAATTAAATTGTACATAAAGAGGAGAGTTGTAATTTGTAAAGTTTTGTTGGGAGTGAGTGGGATGGTTGGAGTACCATTGTTCACTTTTTAGCCGTAGGAGCTTTAATGCTAACTAAGGCTAGTCTAATAGAGCCTTGCTTCTTATTTTAAAGACACTTCTAAAATTTAAATATAAAATTAGTATAGTGAAATGTGTATTAAAATTCATTTTGATTTTAAGACGGTTATGAAAAAATGTTGGAAATATTATAAAAAATACAAATTGAGTGTTCAGTCTAATGTGTTTGGATTTTGAAAAAAAATACAGAGAGGATTAAATTAAATTTTAAAGACAGCATATTTTAAGATACACTTTTATCCTTTTAGGTTAGGAAGTAATTAGTACGGTATAATTCACTAGTAATAATAATAATGGTCGGTAATACCTTTTTACACGAAAATCCAACGTGGGTTATTAAAGTTCGGGGTTGGTAATAAGATTTGCCTTTTAATTTTTTTAAATTTTTAATTCATAAGAAAATTAAACTGATCGAATTTAGCTGTCAAATTGTGAAATACTCATTGCCAATTCGCCATTGCTGTCAAACCAATGGAGTGAACTCAGCTGTAATTAAATAGTCCATCTCCCTACATTAAGATTTGTCATAAAACGAACCAAAATTTCATAAATTTTAAATTTTGGGTTTTTTGTGCCATTTATCTCTGAATTCTTTTGAAAATTGTGCAGATTCACCTTTAAAGTTGCACCAATTGCCATCAAGGGTCCCTCGGTGCCAGATTTAGGAGTGCGTTAATTACACGTTCATACAGTGCAAATATGGATTTATCTGAAGTCATATATCACACATGAGTTCCGTAATATGTTATTCCCAAATATTATTTTTTGTATTTTTAACCTCTTTAAACCCTAGATAATTATTCTTGACTTAGTCGCCGGTAACCAAATTTGAAGGCCAAACATCAGTCGATAAAGCTCGTCATCAATTAATCAACATGTTCGTCAATCCATGACATCTTCATCAAACTCCAACATGTATATTGATGAGCGTGTGATTATCGCATTATGAAAGTTGGCACAGATGGACCGTTGGTGCAACATATTTAAAAGTTCATGGGGCATTGGTATAAATTTTAAAATTCAGGGTGAATCCGTGCAATTTTCAAAAAGTTCAAGGGTAAATGACGCAAAAAACTCTTTAAATTTTTCTAATCAAAAATTGATATATAAAAAAAATACTCCCTCTGTCCAAGCTCCCAATTTGACTTCGCAAAAAGTTTAAAAAAAGTGAAATTATGTGCTCGAAAGTGATGTAGATAAGACAAAAAAAAGGTGAGCCACAAGAAGCTTTCCAAAAAAGGAATGAGGAAAATTAATTAATTTGGAACCGCCTAAAAAAGAAATAACAAAGATTAAATTGAGACGAAAGAAATTAAAAAATTGTAATGTTTGATTATTGCTCTTAATAAATTGCAATGTTTGATTAGAGTCAAAAGTGTTTATAACCTTCTAATCCTCTCCCAAAGCTCCAATCTCCCTACCCCTTTGTCCCTCTCTCCATCTCCATTTCTTCACTTTGTTACAGTATTTACTGTAACAAATTCTTGAAATAAAGAAAACGGAACAATAGATAAAATTTTAACAAAAAAATTAGGGGTATATATAATTGTATGAGCCACGTTAGGCCCTTATAAACATCCTAAAATCTCAATATCATAGTAATCTCACCCTATCATTTGTTAAGAGCAAATGAGAGATTATTTGCAAAGAGAAATGCTAAAGTCACAAACACTTCGGTCACAAAATACACAAACTTGCCATTTGTGCACCTCATCAAGTGAATAAAATGATATTAAATAATTAAAAAGTAAACATTTAAATACACAAATGGTAAGTTTGTGTATTTTGTGATTAAAATGTTTATGACTTTAGCATTTCTCATTTGCAAACACTCCCAATTAAGTCTCAACCTCTCCTAATTGTGCAGGTGTTGGATTGAACACACATTAATTTACCAATTTAATTGTAATTACACTTCGATCTATATATATAGAGACTCCCAATTAATATGTGAATAGAAAACTAGTTGAATTTCTATTAGTCTGTGAATAGAGCAGTTATTACTTAATGACATGTCATTAGTGCTTATCGAACACGGTTTAGGAAAGTGTTTGGTTAACAACTTAGGGATTTGCTATAATTATATGTATATTTGCATTTTTTGTCATGTTTAATTAATAATTAGCCAGCCATATATAGGGAGTAATTACAAATTCGTTCCCTAAATAATGTACTTTGATCCGAGCTGAGAAGGTGTTTTCATCTTTTGTGCTAGATATAAACAGATTGATAATTATTCATATAATTTGACAATAATTAGTCATATCAAATAATGAAAATTACATTAAGATATATAAATTAAAGAATACATGGAGAGAATTCTAATCAAAATAGCAATCATGGTAATAATAGAAAAAGAAAATTAAATAATACGGAGTAATAATAGTCTATTTTCTATTTACTTCCGTCTACTGGACCCGGTTAGTTGGATTCCCTAGTCGGCTTCTCACCGGTCCACATTTGAATTACAAACTTTAATTTTTGACACTTTTCATGGATTAACAAGTTTATTTTGCTTTTTTTGTAAAAGAATTTCAATTTCTTTATGATATCAATACACTAAAATTTATAAAATGAGCGAGAACATTAAGATCACGTAAAAATTTGCATATCTTGGTAAGAAAGGAGTGTGCGGAGCAGAATATGGACATGGAAAATAGGTCAGGCATAGGTCAAAGCTTATACTCCCTCCGCCCCTAAATTTTTTACACATTTTACTATTCAAAAATTGCAAGAATTTCTATTTATTTGTGTGTATTTATTAACTATTTGATAAAATAAAATACTTTTGTCACTTTTTTTGTTGAATTTTTTATGTACTTTTTAAATATGTGAGTTTCAGTTTTTATTCACATACCTATTTTTACATAAAATAAATTTAAAAAACTTTAAAATTTTACTTCGTTTTGCGTAAAGTGTAAATGATTTAGGGAGGGCGCACTATACTATTTGGGTGTTATTAACTTGTTGGGAGATGGGTAAATTACGGAATAGAGTTATCAGTTGGGCAAGTTAATGCTTTCAATTTATTATGGACTCTATTTAATTTCTATTTGGTCTTTGTATAAAAATGTGTACCAACATAAAATAAATTAAAGTCGTCATCATTAATTATATTGCAAGATATATATAATAAAGTCACCTCATATACACTCCGTCCGTTTTCAAATGACTGCCGTTTGACATTTTTATTCATTTGTTTTATGCTCCTTTATTTGTACTCCCCATTATAATATTTCAAAAAACAATACTTTCTGTTCTTTTAAAATATCATCACAAATTGCAATAGAGAAATATCTACGGAGTACATATTATAGGGAGAATTCTCTTTATAAGAGTAAAACACTATAAAAATACTAAAATTGGATAATAAGTTTTTAAAACTAAAATAAAAGTTCACATTGTCATTGTTACATTGACACACTTAGCACATTGTCAGATTGCAACCGCCGGCAATCGGAGTGCCGCCACAGATCAATAATGGTTAACTGATCACACTGGTGTATTACGTTGTCATCGCTTTTTCATCACACTACCAACGTGTACATTACACTTTCATCTTATTTCTATCTTAGTCTTAAAAAATTAGGAGTTCTATTTTGATATTTACATACTTTTATTACTCCTATCTAGGGATATTTATTTATATTATACATACACATATAAATAGAAAAAATTAATGACTAAAATTTTACATTAAGAACTGAAAAAATCAAATTTATAGAAAATTTCACGAGGAATATAATTGAGTATACTGCACAGATAATTGTTGTCTGTATGTGTTTGTGATATATTTGGTGTGCAAGTTGGAGTACAATTTGGACCATGCTACACTTACACCAAAAAATATACCCCATTTGTACACCACAGGTTTGCACAAACATTTCGATGGTTTACACCGACACAAGTGTTGATGCGTTAATAAAAATTCACACGGACACAAATGTTGGTGCATTTAACAAAAATTAATTTTACACCAACACAAAATGTTGGTGCAAAATTGCGGGGTACAAATTGGGGTACAAAACTTGGGGTACACATAGCATAATCCGTACAATTTTGGTGTACCTCTAGCTCACCTCTTCTTTTTTAGAAGTGCTTTATTTTTCAAAAACAAGAATCATAGGTTTGTGAATAAAATGTAAATGTGGTTTTGAGTGCGCACGGAAATGGGCAAAGGTTTGTTGATGGTGTCGGCAATTCCGGAGGATGGACGAAATGGTCGGGAAAAATATGAAACAAATGGCCCAATGCTTACTAGGTGGAGTTCATAACAAAATACTCAACGACCTATGCCTATACACTCCCTGATCAATTTTAACTCGCCCAGGCCCGGCTCCGAAAAATGAAAAAATAAAATTAGTCTGGTCCAAAATTTACATTTTGTTTCCTATTTTATATTTTTAGAATATTTTTGCTTTAAAATTATGAATAAATTTAAAAATATGGTACCCTAAATGTTAAGGGGTCCTGTGCGGTTGGTCACTTTGCACACCCTCCGGGCCACCCATGAACTCGCCGACTATTCATGCACGAAGAATAATACGGAGTAATAAGAAACTAAGAACTCTCGAAATATATTCTGTCTATTGCTCGTATTAGCTTAATTTAGCTTGAGTTTGTTTATGTGATCCCCCTCTATTTATAGCGTATATGGTATTTAATCAAGCCACTGGTCTTGCACCGCGATCGAAGTGATTAATGTCCGTCGCGGCTTAGGAATCGGTCTTCAATCTCCCCCCCTAACGTCGCTATTGACCCCTTCATCGACCAATGCACAAGAGTCCATATATTAGGCTCATTCTCTGAAACTGAGTCCCCTTAAGTAATTACAGAGTCAACTAATTAAAGATGCCTGATAGGCCTAGTCCATAATCTTACATGCCCAATATCTATGACTCCCCATTCTAAATGTTGTTGAGTTCGACGTCATTCAATAGTAAAAAGATAAGCAATTTATGTTTCCCGTATAATAAAATTGTCAATGACCTACGCCAATACATTGGCTCATTGATTTAAAATTTAACACACCGACTATAAATACACGAAGAAAATAATAAGAAAACAATAACTCTGAAAATATATTTTCTCTATTGCTTGTATTAGCTCAATTTAATTTGGATTTGTACATGAATTTTCCTTATATTTATAGCGTACATAAAGTGATATATGTTATTTAAATAAGTCTTTGGTCTTGCGCCATAATCAAAGTGATTGGCGTCCGTCGCAGCTTAGGAATCTGTCTTCAATCTTCCCACTATCGCTATTGACCCTTTTATCGGCCCAGGCACAAGAATCCGCATATCATGCCCTTTCTCTGAAACTGTGTCCCATTTGACAAGTACAGAGTCAACTAATTAAAAATGCCCGATGATCCTATTTCATAACCTCAGAGGCCCAATACCCATCACACGTCATTCCAAATGTAATAGAGTTCGACGTATTTCAATGTAATTTATGTTCCCCGTCATCTCTGCATTGAATTGGCAAAATAAGTGTTGTCAATGCCGGTCTCTGCATTTGCGGTGGAACAAGAACTTAGTGCAAACAGAAACACATTATTGTACACATTTGAGCGTCGAATCTCTTTAGACTCGCACACGTATGTAAAGATGATTGGTCGTTAGCCAAAAGTTGAATACAAGAAATGAATAACACAATATTTTAGAGCTTTGATTTGAAACAATTGTTTTTTTAAACTTGAATACCAGAACTAGCCACAAGAACCGTGGAGTACTAGAATTGTTTGTGGTATGGTTATCATTAATTATCCGAGACAAGGTAAGGTAGGAATTGACATAAATATTTGATGTTGTTTAGCAGATATTTGTGTACAGTACGTCAGTATCTACTTTTTTTTTCAACTTACACATTTTTAAGTTTGACCGACTTTATTTTCAATTTAATTTACTCTCTTTGTCCTAATTTTTATTACAATTACGAGGCAAAACCTCATATTTTTTAAAATTATTTTTTTAAGAATTGATTTAACAATAAAAAATAAAACTTACATATTTAAAAACTACATCAATAGTCTGACAAAAAAAGAAGTAACAAGAATATTTTATTTTATCAAATAGTCAATCACAATACACAAATAAACAAAAATTATCGAGATGAGAGAGAAGAAGATTGTAATCTATTTTGAGACAGATGGAGTATTTGGTTGTAGGTGCAACATAAAAAAAAAATTTACTCCGTATATGGTAAAAAATTATACTCCGTATAAAAATTCATACAAAATGTGACATGCCAATATTATTTTACGGAGTATGAAATGAATAGTAAAACTAAACAATGGGACTGAAACTTAACCATGTAAATAGTGTACGAGAAAGTATTAAGCTATGGACCTCGTTTGGTTAGAGCATAGTTAGAGGAATAATTAAGGCCAAACATATAAATAATTACAGAGTATGGTATATATAAATACATTTCTTGAAAAATTAACCAACAAAAGACAGATTGTTAGATAATCAAATTAATTAGAGTACTCTGTATTTAACAGGGATGCTCCCTCCATTAGTGAACCCACGATTTTTAACACTCTAAACTTTGTCAACATTAAAAATAATTAATGAAAGATATAATAACAGCACTGTTGGGATGATACTGAAGTTCCCTTTTTAAGGGTTTTAAAAATGATACCCAATGATGACTTTTACTTGATCATGTTCAATGTCATGGTTTCATAGTTCACAACCAATATTTTATTTTATTTCACTAAAGGAAAAAAAAAACTAAAACAGGGGACAGAAATTCTGATATACATGCCAAAATTGAACATTTTGAAACTGGGAGATACACAAAGATACAAAGCACCGTATAAATAACAAACTCTTTCGAACAGCTCAACTCGCGCGTATGCATTTTGTCGGGTGGTCTTACGTGACCAAAATAATGTACAAGAGAATTTCATCTTCATTCTATACTAAGCTAAGCATCCAAGACTCCAAACAATGAGTTTTGTATTAAAGCAGAATTCCCAGAGGCAGAGTGTAGAAGAAGACTCTTAGATGCCATATTCTGAACTAGAAGCAAGAACAGAAGTTGATTCTCTAACAAATGAGAATGTGTACCTTGTTGTGGGGCCAGTGGCGAGCCTGTACCTTCAGGAGCAAGGGGCGGTTCATCTGCACCATAGGGGCTATCCAAGTTGCTATTATTATCCCTTGATTGGTCGTCGGAATCTTCACTTTCATTTTTAGGCTCGTTTGAGCTCCCCTCGTTACCATCTCTTGGAATGCTCTTAGCCAAGTCCGGTCGTGGTTCAACCCCAACTCGTCTCAAGTGTAGCTGTTTCATTACGAAAATCGACATTAGGGGCATGTTTGGTTTGGGGGTTTCAAAGAAGATAGAAGCGGATGATCGATTGTTTCTTTCAAATTTATCTCTATTTGTTGGCGATGGATTATATGGAGTAAGATAACTTGGCAAATAATGTATTTGTGTAAAATGTTTGATCTTTCACTTTCTTTCCAATCAAATATCATGTAAAATTTATATATTTAAAAACTGCATCAAAGGTTTGACAAAACTATGGTGGCTAGACACACTATTATTTTATAAAATTAGTAATGAAAAAAGGGAAAGAAAAAGGTCAAAATTTTACCATGTGAAAAGTGAGCAAGAAAATTCTTTTTTGGAACGGATGGAGGATTTTTTTTCCCATTCCCTCCCTTCCAGACTCCCTTGTCCAAAAAAAAAGGTTAATGCAACGTTGATACCTGGAGATGAAGGTTCACCTCATCGGGCCGTGAAAGGAATGGAAAATCACCACCGGTCTTTAAGTAAGCTTGTCTGGCACCAGGGTACCTTTCTCTAACTTGATCTTTGAGTGGTTGTGGGGTTGCACAGTAATCATTTGTCTTCAACAAGCAGGGAAAAACATCCGATAAAAAAAACAGGGAAAAATTAGTAATTAATCAACAACAGTAACAGCACAAAAGAAATTTTACTGACTTGGCTTCGTCCAAATCGCACCAGTAGAATGGAGGTTGGGGTAATAGGGAAAGGGGCATAATCGAAAGGATAACCTCCAAAAACCATGATTCAGAGGTTCTCCAAAATTGGGTTTTCGAAAGTGAACCCAGTTTGTCCAAAAACATGGGTTCTTGTCATCAAAATGCTTCTAAAAACAAGGTGCCCAGAGCCACGCACCATTAGAGTACATTTCACCTTGTTTTACCAGTGAAAATGGTTTTCTTAGAATTAAGTTCTATGGATAATATATAATAGTGGGGGGAAAAATAGGAAGGAAAACATTGAAGAGAATCGGAAGGAAATAAAATGTGGGGGGGAATAAAACTCACAAAAACAGAAAACATAAAAACGTTTCAGGAAAATTACTCCCGATCTTGATAATGGAGTATCATTTTCAACAAAAGTACAAAGAATTACAGAAAATATACAATTAGCATGAAAACATTTTCGTGGTAAAAAGATAGAGCCTTGAGAGTAATACACGTAGAAGATAACAATATCAAGGTGATATTGGTGGTCATAAAGCGGGTAAGAAGAGTAAAGCATTTCAACCTAAAGAAACTTTTGATAATTAACATACATCCATTATGGTGATAGAAGAATCTGGAAGGAGAAGAGGTCCAACTGATGCAGCACCTGCAGTTAATGTTAATCTAGAAGCCAGGTCATCTTTAGAAAGTGTTTCAACCTGCATTTTTAAAATTAAGATTCACAAATTTTATTTTAAATACTTACTAAGATCTAAATATTGAGTAAAGACTTAATTTAACCTGAGAAACAACAAAATCCACAGAATCTGCAATAAATGGTTCTTGGGGGACATCTCTGATTCCAGTCAGGACATACCGCTTCAGTAGGAAAGCAGGTGTCCAGCCAACACTTCATCAGAAAGAAAATCATCTTTCATGGCATAAAAAAAGATCACAAGTCTGATAGTATATCCAAAACTTCTTTTCTTTTGAGTCTATAGCATGTCCTCAGTGTTTGCCTTTTCTTATGGTACTACCAACCATTAAGGTTTGTTTGGAGGATAGAAACTGCTAGAGAAAAGGGGCAGGGTGGCTGATGAAAGTTGTGTTCTTATTATTGACTTTACCTTGGAAAGATGCGATGGAAACTGAATGATTAATTTATGAAGAAAAAAACCTATTCAGGGTTCTTAGTCTTTAGATAGAAATAAATAAAATGGCTTTCAACAAATACTTAGATTAAATTTATTTGTTTGATATTGGTCTTTTATCATTTTTTTTAGTTCTCATTTTCCTATATTTACCCCCTAACTTTAGCTAAAACAGACAGTTTTTGTTGTTCCCAATCAAAGTCAAACTGTCAGAGAAGGTTTTAGATAATACTACGTAAGTTGTTAAAACAATGAAATTTTCTACGTAAATAGAACCCAAACTTGTGCATTAGCAAGTAACTTACACTGGGGCCCACGGCATAGCAGCAGAGAAGCTAGACGTGTCCAAGAATGTATTCGAAAGTAGCAGTGACTTAACTCGTCGTGGGCGATACTGAGCAAATAGTTGTGCTAAGAATCCTCCAAGCGCTGTGCCATATAAATGTATCTGCCCAAACCAAGGTGCATTATGAGTCCATGACTCGTAGAAGTGTTGCTCCTTATAACCAAAAAATGCAGTCAAAACTATTTTAATGGTATTGCCAACTGTCACAGGTGTTTGACATTATGTAAATTGTAATTGTGATTCTTCCAAATTTTGTAAACTTAGTCCATCATCACATATTATTGAGATAAAATTAATCTCTCCCGTAGAATTCCCACCCATGTTACAGAAGGCCCTTCGCTCCAGCTGACCAATGGAGGGCCACCTAGTACCGTGACCGCCTAAGCGGGGGGTGCCTAGGCATTTCCTAGAAATAGGCCCTTTTTTCTTTTAATTTTCAAAAAGAAAAAGATGGTCACCAATGTTAGAGAACTTACATGGTGAACATCAATAGTATCCAGAAACTTCTCAAATGCTTGAATCCACTCACGATGGTTCCACGCACGGGCAATATCTACCGAAATTACACGATAGCCCTGAAAATAAATGTCATTACTTAAGTGTATGAAATAAAAACTTATAAATAGAAACAAAAAAACAACTTAATAAAAGCAACACAATTTCACTTTGTCTCAGTATTCTCTAGGAAAAGTGAGATGAAAAGGTGTTTACAGATTTCCACATAACAGTTATCCATTTAAGATTTATCTTCACAGTGCTATATCACCCACAATATATAGCTATAGTTCTCTAGTTCAAAAGAACAAAGAGAAGAAGGATAGGTATATAGGCCAAAGGAGAGAAAAAACACTTCAAAATTACTACCTTCATGGACAATGACATGATTTGTTTGTAATATACATCAGCTGTTCCTGCTATACCAGGAAGACAGATGAGTGGAGGAACCACTCTAGGGCCAAAATCATAATATCGCCATTGTCTTGACCCAATCTACAACAAAAAGGAGGTTAATCTGGTGCATGATAAAAACCAAAAAGCTGACATCTTTGTTAACTAAATTCACATTCTACAAGAGTAGTGATTAAAATAAAAGTGATAGCAATGCTCATCACCGAGAATGGATTTAAGGCACATCACCACAGATCCGAACACGATCCTATTATTACATGGATCATGTTTTGAAACTACAAAAACCTTCTTAGATAGGGAATTTCATTGATGAATGGAAATTCCATCCCCAAGCTCTTCTTTGGTTGGATGACAACTTTGAAAGGGGGATGTGGAAGAGCTACATTATCCTCCAAACTCCTCATTTCTCACTCTCCCAATCGGGGGTACTTCGAAGGAGATATATTGTTTCTTAATTTCTTTTTAAGCTTTTTCTTCCAAGTGTTCTACATTATTATCATTATACATAAAGATTATTATGCTTTTAATTACAGCAAAAGTTATATCAAATTTAGAAGGACCATGCTACACTTACACCAAAATTTGTACCCCAAACTTACACCAAAGGTATACACCAACATTTCGATGGTTCACACTGACACAAAGTGTTGGTGCGTTAACAAAAATTAGCGCTACACCAACACTAAATGTTGGTGCACACTTGCGGTGTATAAATGGGGTACAAAATCTTTGGGGTACAAATAGCTTTATCCAATTTAGAAATATCCATTTACTTTTCAAATAAATTAAAATAAATAATTCCTCCTCACTGCTCAAGTGCTCAATTGAATGAAGCAAAACATTTTTCCCCTCCCCACCTCTCTTTTAAATCAAACAAATGCTAAGAGAACTCTGTGCACCTTGACTGTAGCAAAACTTGCCAAATGTGAGACAGCAGATGCAAGACAAGGCTACATAAGCTTGAAAGCGAATTGATCACAGTTAACAGTATAAATTTCAGCACAACAAGCAGCAAAGTGAGTATAAACAGTCCAGCGCGCGACTTTTACAGCCATGAAATATTGAAATTGCACAAATCTTCATGATGAGTTCATATAATTAGGAAATAACTGACAGAGCCGAAACAAAGGGAATAATGGATAACAATGGAGATAAGAATCAAAGGAACAAAACCTAAATTTCTTAAACTCGTTTGCACAGAGATGGCAGTAAGGAGGATGAAGATTACAAATTCCTTACAGGGATCTTATGAAGAGGGACCTGAGACTTGAAGTAGATGTAATCGCCAGGCGCCGAGAAGACGCCTTTCATTGCTGAATCTCAAGTCCGCTCACTCTGCGCGAAACCATTAGCTTATGGAAGCTTGAAGGAGATCATAGAAAGCGGTGGGCGAATTTCGATTCCGGGGAGTTGGATTGATATGTCCGCCTGCAAAGTCTTGATATGATCGGAGGACCTATGAACGAACGAACCCACGTGGATGGACCCCTCTTCCTAGTTCCGCGTTTTCCACAACCTCAAAAAAAAAAAAAAAGAGAAAAAAATAAAACCATAGCAAGCTTTATGTTTGGTATAGTTGGCCTTGTTTGGAAAAAACGTTTTCAATTACCGTTAGCGTTTTGGATAAAATATTAACGATGTAGATTAATTCAGAAAACGTTAATGCTAAAAGCTACCGCCAGATAGATTTTTCAAAATGCTAACGCTAATCTCTGACGCTAATGTCAAACGGAGCTGGTTGTCAATAATCGAACTCAGGTTTTAAAACTTCAAATTGCATGACATGGTATACTAGGTAGGGGTGAGCGCAGTCCGTGATCCTACCGAAACATATCACGCATCGCTTTTGTTTAAGCGTTTTGGTATCGATATAAAATTTTGGGACTATATCGATATAAAATTAATCTCATAACCATTCAGTACCATTCCGTTTTGATACCGAACAATACAATACTATACTCATGTTTAAAATGTGCCAAAATTATTAAATACGGAGTATGGATTATTCAAATAATATTAAAATAAAGGTACGATTCTTTGTATAAAAAATACAACTTTGTTTATAAAAAAAAGTAATGATTTGAATTTAAAAGGATCATAAATCTATAGAATAAAAAGATAATAAGTCTAAATTTTAAAAATGAAACTTTTTTTTTCAATTCATACAATATCAAACTAACAATAACTCCAAAAAACACTCATAGTAAAAATAAATATAATAATAACAATTATTATGAAAGAATATTAAAAAAGATTAACACAATAAAAAATACTCAATATATGATAAGATGAAGTAGGCAAGGGTTTGAAATGTTACGTAGATAACTTTGAATGATTGATAATTGGTTTTTTATTTTTGTATCACGATCACATCCAGTTAGATGTTGGTTCGGTTATAGTTTGGGATGAAAAAACCAATCTCGGTATGTTACCATGTTAGTTCGGTTTTTTCCGCCTACCCCTAATACAATGGGTGTTTCTTTGTACTAGCACTTATTATTGCCGATAAACAATTTTTAACCTATAAACTGTTTATAAGTTAAATATTCTTTTGTGAAAATAAAATAACTTAAATAACAAATAATCATTTAAAAATATTTATAAACAGTAAAAGATTGATTTGTAAATAATTTGGCTATAGCGAAGAAATGAAAAACCTAGCTTAAAAATAAGTAGGAAAGAAAACTAATTGAAATATTTACTTCCACCGTTTTTCAATTTTGTCGTTGTTAGTTCTCAATTTTCAACTCCGGGAGATTTGTTCGATCCAATGAAAAATATTACTCCCTCTGTCCCAATGTATTTGATAACTAAAAATGATACGGAGCATTATATACTAATACAAAAATAGTTTTATTACATTTGTTATATCAAATATTTTCAAAATATTATTTTATCTAATTAATATATAATATATATTTTATTAAATTATAGGTCAAAGTTAGAAAACATTTTTAAAAAATCAAAATTAGAAAAATATCTAGGGATGGAGGTAGTATATACGGAATATCTCAAATGATTATTTGTCTAATTCATCATACCTTATATGGAGTAATTCATATTGTATTGTTCATTTTTTTTTAAATTCTTTCATTATTATTGTTGTTATTATATTTATTACTACGATTAGTATTATTTTTTGGATTTATTTATAGTCTGATATTGTACAAATTGAAAAAAAATTATTTTTAAAATTTGGACTTGTTATCCTTTTTCTTCATGTTTGTGATTCATTTAAATTCAAAATCAATACTTCTATTTAATAAAGTTGTACTTTTTATAAAAACATATGTTTTTATTTCAATATTCTTTGAGTAATGTATGTCTATTTTTTGACACAATTTGAACATGAATATGGACTTATAGTATTGTACCGTTATCTTTCAAAACGAAATGATACCAGATGATTTTGGGGTTCATCCCTCCTTTCAGTTTAAATCAGAGGATTCAGCGCTATAGGTTCAGGGCGCGCCCACCCCCAATTCCGGAATGT
Organism: Cuscuta campestris; assembly: GCA_900332095.2. Taxonomy (NCBI): domain Eukaryota; kingdom Viridiplantae; phylum Streptophyta; class Magnoliopsida; order Solanales; family Convolvulaceae; genus Cuscuta; species Cuscuta campestris. The sequence continues at coordinate 887,308 of OOIL02006793.1, read as the reverse complement.
TCTCACTTCTCTATTCTCATTGCCCATCAACCTTCCTCCGATTTCTCAAAAGAGACGGCATAGTTACAGATTAAGTTAGAAAAATGTCTCTGAAATTTCAACATTTTGATGCCAACTGTTTTTGCACACGGAGTTCTACGAAAAGCACCCCAAGAACCAAGATTTCTTTAAAACATGCGAAGAATTTCTACTCCCAAAAGACAATTCGACTCAGTCCGGATGGCAAAACTGCAGAAAGCAAGACTCTTGACATGAAATCGGAGCGAAATGCCGCTCAAGGTGATATTAGGAAAAATGGCGTTTCGGAACCCCGAACTGGGTTGTTTACCAAACGACCATACGGTAGGTTAGAAACTAAGAGCAAAAGAAGCGGATAGACTGGGCTTAGAAATTTGCTTGAAGAAGTGCCGACCAACTGTTCGACGAAATGTGTGAAATACGGAGGGTGTGTTCCTGCGATTTTAGAGGCTTTACGAACTTGTGATGATTTTGACAAGGCGTTGAAGCCATGGGAAAGGACTCTGACCAACAAAGAACGAAGTATAATCCTCAAGGAACAGCTGGGCTGGGAAAGAGCTTATGAGATCTTTAATTGGTTCAGGAAAAAGGGATGCTATGAGATCAATGTGATTCATTGCAACATTATGTTGAGGATTCTAGGGAGAGCACAGAGGTGGACAGAACTAAAGAACTTGTGGGATGACATGAGGGGGAGGAGGGTTGAACCCGTAAATTCAACATATGGGACGTTGATTGACGTGCATTGCAAAGCTTGCCGTCTAGACGAAGCTATGGAGTGGGTTGATTTGATGTACCAAAACAGGATGGAACCAGATGAGGTCACAATGGGAATTGTGATTCAAATGTATAAAAAAGCAGGGGACTTTAAGAAAGCTGAAGAGTTTTTCAAGAAGTGGGAGACTGTAAATGGAAGAAGACCACATGAAAGCATTAGTTCACCTCTTTGTTTGAGCTCATATACGTATAACAACTTGATAGACACATATGGGAAAGCAGGAAAAGTAAAAGAAGCAAGTGAGGCTTTTGAAAGGATGCTTGATGAAGGGCTTTCACCAACCACAGTAACTTTCAACACAATGATTCACTTGTACGGTAATAATAACCGAATGGAGGAAGTCTGGTCCTTAATGCAGAAAATGGAGGATCTTGGCTGCTATCCCGATACACGGACATACAACATCCTTATTTTTCTCCATGCCAAACACAACGACATAGAGACTGCATCATTCTACTTTGAAGTGATGAAGAGTGCGTCTCTAGAACCAGACATTGTAAGCTACCGAACCCTCTTGTATGCCTTTTCAATAAGGCAGATGGTTTCTGAAGCAGACATGCTAGTTCTAGAGATGGATGAGAAGGGAATGGAGATTGACGAATATACCCAGTCAGCCCTCACTAGAATGTATCTAGTAGCCGGGATGTTGGAACGGTCATGGTCATGGTTCCATAGGTTTCACCTTAGTGGGAGGATGACTCCCGAGTGTTACTCTGCCAACATTGATGCGTTTGGAGAGCACGGCCATGTTTGGGAAGCGGAGAAAGTTTTCTATTGTTGTCGGGAGGTAAAAATGCTTGGGATATGCTTGGATCCTGGAAAATGATAGGGAAAGGAACGAAATCACTATGGAAAGTTATTTTCTTATGCTTTGGTTCACCTCTGATTTTTTCAGAAAAAGATCATTGTAATATGATTATATGCTTTAAAAAGCTTATGCACATTTGTTTATTGAGTTTGAGCCTGTTTCTGTTTATTTGCAAATAATCGTTCCTTCTAATTTTCCTCCCTATTTTCTTTCCTTAGCATTTCCCAGGTTCCAAACGGGCGCTTACTGTCCTCGAGTTCAATGTAATGATCAAGGCTTACGGGATAAGCAAGAAATACAATGAAGCTTGCCTCTTATTTGACAGCATCCAGAAACACAATATATCTCCAGATAAATGCAGCTACGGTTCCATCATCCAGATATTAGCCAGTGCCAATCTTCCTGTCAGGGCAAAACGTTACCTGACCGAAATGCAAGGGGCAGGCTTGGTGGATGATTGCATTCCTCATACAGCTATCATTTCCAGTTTCATAAAAACAGGTCAGTTGGAAAAGGCGGTATCTTTATACACAGAGATGATCGGGTTTGACATCCAGCCCGATCCAGTAGTCTATGGTGTTCTGATAAACGCATTTGCCGAAATTGGAAGTGTTAGAGGTGTGAACTTTTACTTAAACGAAATGAGGAAAAATGGGTTGGAAGCGAACTCTGCCATATACAATTCTTTGATAAAGATATATAGTAAAGTCGGGTTCTTGAAAGATGCTGAAGAGATATACAGGGCATTTCTGTCTTTTGAGGATGGCCCCGACACATACTCTTCGAACTGTATGATCAATCTGTATAGTTCGCGGTCTATGATCGGACGAGCAGAAGAGGTTTTTGATGGGCTGAGGAGAAAAGGTTGCGCGAATGAGTTTTCTTATGCTATGATGTTGTGCATGTACAGAAGGAACGGGATGTTCGACGAAGCGGTTCAAATGGCTAAAGAAATGAGAGAAAAGGAACTGTTGAATGATGTGTTGAGCTATAACAATGTGATTGGGCTTTATGCAGCTGTTGGAAGGTTTAGAGATGCAATGATTACGTTTAAGGACATGCTGGTTTCATCTTCTTCCGTGAGGCCCGATGGGTTCACGTTCAAATCTCTCGGGGTTATTCTCGTCAAATGTGGGGTTTCGAAGGAAGATGTGAAGAGACTGAGGGAGAAGGGTGATGATCAGAATGGTGTTTCTCTTTGGATTTCAATGCTTTCTTCTGTGATTGGGTTTTGTGATGATGATGATGATGATGATAAAGATGATGATTATCATGCTGTGTTTGGGGAGAGGTAAAATGACTGGTTTTGTTTTCATCAAATTATCTCTTTTATGTCTTAGGGTCTGTTTGGAAAGGAGAAAATGATGTCTTAGGGTCTGTTTGGAAAGGAGAAAATGATTTTAGGATAATTTCGGAAAACATTTTTTCTCTCAAACTTTTTTTGATGGGTAATTATTAAGTACAGAGTAATTTTTGTCCTTTGTGTGTGTATATATATATACCCTCGACTGTAGTCCTCGAGGCAGTAGCTCCACCGCCCTCCGCCACCGTTCTTTCACTGAATCAGTCAGTCACTCATGGACGGGAAACACTTCCTCCGCCACCTTTTCCTCTTCTTCTCCGCGCTTCTTCTATTGGTATTCACACTCCAGAACCTTCCGCCGGCCAAAAAGACCGACCTACTCGACTGCGCCGCCAGTTCCCGGCGGTGCCCCACTTCCAAGANCCTTTGTGTGTGTATATATATATACCCTCGACTGTAGTCCTCGAGGCAGTAGCTCCACCGCCCTCCGCCACCGTTCTTTCACTGAATCAGTCAGTCACTCATGGACGGGAAACACTTCCTCCGCCACCTTTTCCTCTTCTTCTCCGCGCTTCTTCTATTGGTATTCACACTCCAGAACCTTCCGCCGGCCAAAAAGACCGACCTACTCGACTGCGCCGCCAGTTCCCGGCGGTGCCCCACTTCCAAGAACGGCTTCCAGTCCCAAACACACGGCGTCCTCAAGGACCCCGCCAAGTCCACCGGCCACCGCGAGGACGACGCCCCGCGCCACCCGCTCGACCCGCTCACGGTCCGCGAGCTGAACCGAGTCCGCGACGCCGTGAGATCCTACGGGCCCTTCCGGACGGCCCCGTACGCCCTCCACTACGTCACCCTCGAGGAGCTTGAGAAGCGGGCCGTCCTGGGCTGGATACCCGGCGGCCCGCTTCCGCCCCGGAGGGCGTCCGTGGTCGCCCGGGCGGGCGGGGTGGTGCACGAGCTCACCGTGGACGTGGGGACAGGCGAGGTGACCCGGCACGAAACGGGCCGCCATTTCGGGTCCCCGATGTTGACGATCGAGGACATGGTGGCGGCCGTGGCGGCGCCGTTGGCCAGCGCGGCGTTTAACAGGACGGTTGTGCAACGTGGCGTTGATCTGGCTGACCTTGCTTGCTTGCCTGTGTCCTCTGGATGGTACGGTAAGTGGTGTAATACGACAATCGTTGAAACTTGAAAACGTCAGTTTTTTAATGCATGCTATGGTAACTTTTTGTCGTGTTAGTGCGACGTTACTCTTTGTAACGTATTAATTATTGGTTATTTGAATGTTGTTTATTGTATAATTGAAAAATCCAGAGCGCAAAATTGAGGACAAGAGGAGATTGATTAAGGTACAATGCTACAGTATGGAGGGAACTTCCAATTTCTACATGAGGCCTATTGAAGGATTAACGGTCCTGATTGACTTAGACACCCAAGAAGTCCTTGAAATCTCAGATGAAGGGAAGACCATCCCCGTCCCGAAGGCCGCCAACACGGAGTACCGCTACTCCGCTCGGAGCGTCGGTGCCAGAGCAGTTGAGCTTGACCTGAAACCGATTTCCATCGAGCAGCCGATGGGCCCGAGTTTCACGGTGGACGGCCATTTGGTCCGGTGGGCGAATTGGGAATTTCACGTGAAGCCCGACCCGAGGGCGGGCGTGGTCGTATCCCGGGCCGTGGTCCGGGACCCGGCGACGGGGGAGATGAGGAGCGTGATGTACAAAGGGTTCACGTCGGAGCTGTTCGTTCCGTACATGGACCCGAGCGACGCGTGGTACTTTAAGACGTATATGGACGCGGGCGAGTACGGGTTCGGGCTCCAGGCGATGCCGCTCGACCCGTTGAACGACTGCCCGAGGAACGCTTATTACATGGATGCCGTCTTCAACGCCGCCGACGGAACGCCTTACGTCAGATCGGATATGATTTGTATCTTTGAGAGCTACGCCGGCGATGTCGGGTGGCGCCACTCCGAGTGCCCCATCACCGGCATGAACGTAAGAATATTCATCACGTTATAAGCTTCTCGGGGCCTGTTTGGGAATAGCTTTAGCGATTAACATTAGCGTTTTGAAAAGGCTATCTACGGACAGCGTTTAGCGCTAGCGTTTTCAAAGTAATCTGCACCGTTAAAATTTTATCCATAACATTGATGCTAATCTCTAATGCAATTTCTAAACAGGCCCCTGGTTTAATTACGCGGGATTGGAGAGGAGTCTAAAAAAGTTCAAATTGGGTAGTTGAAATTTACCTACCAAAAGAAGTGTGAGAAGTCACATATTTTTTCCTTAAAAAGAAATGAAAAAAATGTGCATTTTACTTTAGAGTGAACAAAAAGAAAAAACAATATGAAACTTATTTTAGAGGAGTATGAATTATCATACCTTGATTATGACTAGATTATGACGCATGAATGAATTAAAGAGTCGTGAATCTTTACTAATATGGTACTATGATGGCACACTATGACTAGTTGTAGATTACAACGTTTGAATAAAGAATCAAGATTCCTTGATGGTATGTTTGGTGGGACATAAGTAGAGTGGATGAATTATTGAGTGGCTAATTATTAAATACTTCCTTTGTACTTCGGTTTTTGTCCACTTTTGACTTTTGAAACTGTTCATTTAAGCACTTTGACTTATCAAATTCTCTCAATGTGTAAACCTAAATATAGTCATGTGTGATCTTGTTTGATTTGTCTTAACATATAGACTATTAATATATAATTTCTATAATTTTTTAATATACAAATTACGAGATAAAATGGATTAAAGAAGTGCATTGGATGGTGTATAAAAATGAAAGTGAACAAAAGCTGGGGGACGGAGGGAGTACTTCTTTTGTCGTGAACTAATGTAATATTTTTTGCCACCAAATAGATTGAGTGCCCCTGTAGTGTGAAAAAAAATGACACCAAATACTTTTTTTGTTTTTGATACTTATTTCTAAAGTCTCTGTAGTTTCAAAATATTGCATCCACACCTCCTACGGTCATTTTCCGGCAAAGAGGGCGCTCGTATTAATGCTTATTTTCTAAACCATAGGCACCAATGCCCCCTTCTTCGCCGGAAAAATGGCCAAAAAAGGATCAGATTGGGAAATGTGTGCAATGCTTTGAAATCACGGAGACTTAAGAAATAAACTTTGAAAACAGAAGAGGTATTGGTGCCTATTTTCCAAACCACTGGAGATAGTGGTGTCATTTAGCCTAGTCGTTTGACCAAAAAAAATTAAAACTACAAAAATATTTTTTGGATGAAGAAGTGATTAAGAATGACGTAATAATGTAATAAAGTGTGAGAGTTATTTGGCAGATTAGGGAGGTACGGCCGAAGGTGACATTAGTGGTGAGAATGGCTGCATCCGTGGCCAACTATGACTATATCGTTGACTGGGAATTCCAAAATGATGGACTTATCAGGATTAAGGTTTGTTTGTCCTCTTCTCTTAATTTTGATTATCAATCACTAGTCTTAGGGGAATAGTTCAACTTTTCTAGTTTCTTCTAATAACGATTTAAAAAGTATTTATATATTCTTAGGGGCTGTTTGTTTCAGCCTCTTAATGGTTCAGATGTCTGAATGATTCAGCACTTAATGGTTCAGACTGTTTGTTTCAGTCTCTTAATGGTTCAGATGTCTGAATGGTTAAGAGATTTGGCTCTGAATGGTTAAGTATTATACAGAGTCTGAATGGTTAAGAGCTCTTATCTGAATTGATCAGACATTTGCCTCTGAATAGTTAAGCAATATACTAGCTCTTAATGGTTCAGACCTCTTACTGGTTCAGCACTTAATGGTTCAGACCTCTTACTGGTTCAGCACTTACCCATTCAGAAGTTGCCAAACAGCCCCTTAATATAAAATAGTACTCCCTCCGTCCCAAAATATTTACCACATTTGCTTTTTCAGCAGTCGCATGAACTTTTGTTTATTTCTACGTTTTCATTGGTTATTTGATAAAATAAAATGTTCTTGACACCTCTTATTTTGAAGAACTTTTCATGTAGTTTTTTGATATGTACTCCGTAATTTTTATTTTTTATTTCTTTACTAATATGTAAATAAAATGAATTGAAAAAACTTGATATTTTGCCTCGGTAATAGAATTGTGACAAATAATTTAGGACGGAGGAAGTATTATATATCTAAATTTATAACATATCGCCCCAAACATGGCGAGTGGTGAAATTATTTTTATTCAAATTAAGATTTTCTTACATGTATATTTGGATGATCATTTAATTGAATGACTTTTTAACACTTAAATTCTTCCAATTCTTTCTAGTTTCTTCTAACTCCTAGTTTCTTCCAGCATTCTACTCTAAAATTCTAATAAAAAAACGAGTCTAACGAGTATATGAAAAGCCTAGACATTATATTATTAACAGCATCAAACTTTACTTATGTTGTTTGCTTATTTTCACTACTTATTTTATAATATGGAGTAGTAATATCACCTCTTATTTTGAAGAATAGCTTACGTAAATTTAAAATATAGAAATTTTATACATGCAAATATGCAATCAAAACAGTGAACTTTACAAGTCTTGATTGTTTCATGTAGCATTGTGTGTTTTCGTTTTGTTTTTCTTATAATGTGAACTTTGCAGGTTGGGCTAAGTGGCATCTTGATGGTGAAAGGCACACCATACTTGAACATGAACCAAGTCAATGAGGAAGAGTACCTCTACGGCACACTCTTGTCGGAAAACGTGATCGGCGTCATCCATGATCACTACGTCACGTTCTACTTGGACATGGACACGGACGGGACCGACAACTCGTTCGTCAAAGTCAACCTTAAAAAAGAACGGACGTCCTCGGGGGACTCGCCGCGTCGGAGCTACATGAAAGCGATACGGAACGTCGCAAAGACAGAAAAGGACGCGCAAATAAAGCTGAAGCTCCACGACCCTTCAGAGTTCCACGTGGTCAACCCTAACAAGAGGACCCGCGTTGGGAACCCTGTAGGGTACAAGATTGTCCCCGCGGGGACCGCGGGAAGTCTGCTCGACCACGACGACCCACCACAAATTAGAGCCGCGTTCACGGATAACCAAATCTGGGTGACTCCGTATAACCAGAGCGAGCAGTTTGCGGGTGGCACGTACGTGTACCAAAGTCACGGCGATGACACCCTCGCAGTATGGTCCGAAAGGTAAGAATGCAACGATAACGATAACAAACCCAGTAAAATCTCGGGAGAAAGACCAAAGTAAGACTAAAATATTGAAAATATACCAAAATAGGACTTCCATGTTTTTATTTTCGAAATAGGACTTAAAATACATTTACATTACCAAATATGGTCATATACATTACCAAAAAGTATAGTACTGTGCACATGTATATTGCCACATTACAACCACATTATCACAGTGCGAAATCCTAATTTTGGAAAAAATACATAAAGATTCTATCTTGGTATTTTTCTCTATGTTTTAATCCTATTTAATAAAGTGATTTCTATAAAATTTCACAAGATAGGAATAACTAACTATTAATTGTGTGTATTTGCAGGGATCGTGAAATTGAAAACAAGGACATTGTGGTGTGGTATACGTTAGGGTTCCATCACGTCCCGTGCCAGGAGGACTTCCCGATAATGCCAACCGTAACGTCAAGCTTTGATCTAAAACCGGTGAATTTCTTTGAGAGCAATCCGATTCTCGGAATCGCGCCGAATCAAGAGAAAGATCTGCCGGTGTGCAAGGACATTGCTTCTGCTTGATTATATATATCTTACGATTTGAAAAAAAACAAAAATTCTCTAAATTTGAGCTGTTGTATGCTCCGTTTGGTGTAAGGTTTCTTTATTTCATAAACCATAAATAATGCTAGGGAACATCTTGTGATCACCTATGTGTTTTGGTGCTTTACTCTAGGCAAGTACTCTCTCTATCTCTCGAAAATTGTGAGAGAAAATGGTACAAAAAAATTACAAAATCTTTTCCAAAAGTTCAAAATAAAACTTATTTTTAAATACACAAAAAAAAAAGAAAAAATGTGAAATAATGGTAGGTTTTATAGATCATACAAAGGATGATAAATGGTTGGTATTTCCTAAATCGTATGAAATTTTCACAAAAAAAAAAAGAAATAATAGGATTCGTTTTTTATGGGTTGATGCTTTAACACTATGTTTGGTTCAAGGAATTAGGAAAAAAAAAGAAAACAGAAAATGATTTCTCTCGTTTTCCTTTCCAAAATGAAAGGAATTTGATTTCTCTTTCTCTTCGTACATTTTATCTTTTCATTTTCTTTTTCATGGACTTTCCTTTTTTTTCTTTTTCCTTTCTAACCAAACAAAAAACTGTTTTCCATCTTAATATCTTTTCTTTTCCCTCTCAAATTTCTTGAACCAAAAAAATGTGTAAAAATATTAATGAGAAAAAAGAACTATTGCATACTCCCTCCGTCCCAGAGTATTTGTCCACTTTCATTTTTACACACCATCCAATACACTTCTTTAATCCATTTTATCTTGTAATTTGTATATTAAAAAATTATAGAAATTATATATTAATAATCTATATGTTAAGACAAATCAAACGAGATCACACATGATTATATTTAGGTTTACACATTGAGAGAATTTGATGAGTCAAAGTGCTTAGATGAACAGTTCCAAAAGTCAAAAGTGGACGAATATAGCAGGACGGACTACGGAGGGAGTATTACTTTAATTACTCGACATATGAATTCTTTTATTTTTATGTGAAATAGTAGAACTCCTGAATTGCATTCAATCAATGTAAATTACACAAACAAGCAAAGGAGACTGTCCTGTGCACACATGAATTCCTCACTATTTAGTCAAGAGTTTTCAAATTTAGTTAATTTACAACTACAACATTCCACAGCGATTTGCGAAAACGGGTTCATCACGGGGCCCATATTTGCAGTGCTTGCGTCGCAAGTTAGCGCTATACACACGTACAAACACAAACAGCATTAGAGTACTCGAGAATAAACTGTGTTCGCGTGTATCAGATTGTTGTGGTAATTTCTTTTTTTTTCTGCATTGTTCGAAATGTTCATAGTTTCAAATAAAGCATTTAGGGTGTAGAGGGAGTGAGGGACCAAGATAAACAAGCAAACCTCGGTTTTTAAATTTCTGGCTTTGACTTTACATCTCCATTCGCTAATGCATTTTGTGCTTGAGCCAACTGTTTTGCTTCCTGTTTGGGATGTCAACAAATGTGTGGTTGTAACAAATTTTTTCCCGATAATACAGTTTCATCTTTTATAGTGAATGTGTGGTCAATTGTGGAAGTTTATTTCAGTTTAGGAGGGATATATTTTAAAACTGCACACATTCATGTGGCATCATCCAAATACTATTCTGGAGGGGGGATTACCAAGCACACAGATTGTGATAGTGTGCCATGACAACCTTCCTATGAAACAATGAACTGTAGAGCAGCAACATGTTATTCAAATTTGGCTAACTGGTTCCATATAATCGGTATGTATTTTAAAGTTAAGAAACATGAAGCAATAAAGGAAGAGAAACATATTGTAGGAGAAATGCCACGAGGTTTATTATAGCAAGTTCAACGACATTACCCCATTGTGGGGTATGGGGGGGTCGGATGCATGTTGCCTGACCCCTATGTTTAAAACATAGAGCGGCTGTTTCCAGATGGCACATGAGGAGCGTCGAAAGTTGCATTGACTTACTGCTACTTCACTAGGGAAAGAAGCGCGGACAATTTAAAGATCTATTTTGCTTCATTCCATCATACCCCAAAGCAAAATAAAAATAGTGAATCTTTGGCTTTATTATAGCAAGTTCAAGAAATGAAAAACTTACTGCAGCAGAAGTTGCACGCATCACTCTATAAGCTTCCACTTCATCGGGAAATGCCTCTTCAAGTTCATCCAAAAGATGCTTTCGCAAACCCTATGCAAGGTTAAGAAAATAATATTTAGTTCGTCTAAATTGAATCAGCCAAGAGACAGTGTCGATATATGTGGTAGAGAAACTGATTGTGGATGAAGGGAAGAAAAACATAAGGATGTCACTGTAACTTTTAGGGGTTCTGGACTTTTGTTTTTGCTCTAAGGCACCAAGAAAAGCAGAAACATCATAAGGATACCTTGGAAATTGGAATGATGTTTATGCCAGTAGAAACATTTGGAATGAAAAATAACAGTGAACCACACCTTGAAAGCATCTGTTTTTCCTTTGGTAATCTGGTTTTTGGCAATACAACTATTCAAAACATCCCTAGTAAATTCATCTGGATTCTTCCCGTTGTCAATTAAACTGCATAGAAATTAACCAAGTGAAAATAAAAAGAGAAGAATGAGAAAAAATCAAAGTAAAATCTAGAACAATATAACATTACAAAAGAGAGAACACGCCTTACTTAAGGACCTCCATGGGCACCTGAATATCACATTTTTCAGCCAATTTCGTCATATTATCAAGCTCCAAAACAAGAGCATTCCTGGACGAATTCAATGAGTACATAAATAAATAAAGCAGTAGAAAAAACTCTAGTATAAAAAATGTTAAAAGGAAATTTGTGGAACGTACATGCGTTGGAGAAAAGGAAGCTGGGAGGCAACATTGAAGGAAGACACAGTGAGATAGAGCTGGTGGAGCATCCCAAGGGTTTTCTGTATAGAATTGATGACTTGGTTGAGGTTCTGTTTGGAATCATCCGCTGGTGAGCCCGTGGTAGCTGACGCAGATGAGTCTGCAGGCGAAGCAACGGTGGACATGGAGAGCACCATGCTGTTTCCACCAGCACCACTTGTTGCCATGGCATTCTGCGAGTAATTCATGACTCCCGGCTGGTGGTTTTGAAATTTGATGCTGGAAGTGTTCTGAACAATTTCCTCAGTTCTGGTTTAATGGCTTAAATCTCAATCTTTTTAACTTTTTATTGCTTTACCAACTAGCAAGAAAATGCACACACGATCAATACATCAGTGTTTTCAAAACAAACTGGCCTATCAACCTGGCTTACTATTGTGCATTTTGGGGCCAATTTGTCTGCCAAATATAATTGCGACAATAACATCACTTGCGATTGGTGATTGTTAATTAATAGTGAGTCGTGCATGCAATACTTTATACATAACTTCGACATATCAGTTTCTACAGTAGAATCACTGATGATCATGGAGCATTATGCAAAAATCTATCCATAACTTTTACAACGTACCAATCTGCTACAATAACTGATCAAAGTGGGATGCGCAAGCAAAACACTAAAAACTATTTGCCTTTTTCATCGTTTCAATAAGAAACAATTCAAAACTAAAGTGCACCATCATAGGCAACTGAAATCATTTACAATGTTCATAAATGTGAATTAAAAGTGGATAACATGTGTAAATTCTTAGATCCAAGCTTAAATAATAAGTGACATGTATCCCCCGGCACTTAGAAGTTCTTTACCTTTTTGTAAACAACACAACATTCAATTTTGTAAAACCTCCACAAGTTCCACAAAATAATTCATCATTTGAATATAGATATGGACAGGGTTTAACAGTCTCTCCATAGAATCCTCATTAATAAATATTTAATAATATGTTTTAAATAAAAAAGAAATTGTACATAAACGTTTCAAACATTCTACCCAATATCCCTCTTAAGATAAAAAAAACTAGATTATACTCCCTCCAACCCAAATTCTATTTAACAGTTGCCTTCACGAAACTTAAGAAAAGTGTGTGATCGGAAATTGTTTAGAGGGGATATAAAGATTGTGATTCACATACTCACATATTCCAATCCTTAAAAAACATTAGTTAAGTATGAAATTTATTTTGGGACAACCAAAAAAAAAGTGAGATGCTTATTTCGGAACAGATGGAGTATATAACAGAATCACAAAATTTCGGAACAGATGTAGAATAACAATGTAGAATAACAAGATTGTGATTCACATACTCACAGATGCTTACTTCGGAACAGATGTAGAATAAGAAAATTTGAGCTTTTATAACCTATCATCACCCAAATTACAAAGGCATGGAAACTCATTGTTAAATTGAAGTAATAATATTCACTTTTCTCAGTTCTCACACCAACAAAGGCAACAACCCAGCATAAAACTTTCTCTTGGGTAGGCAAAAAAACTGATAAAAATGCAGATTTAAGAATATGACTTATATGAGTAATACAGTATATCATATCAAAAGTCAAAATACAAACATTTTAATTCTTAAAAAAAAACTTCCGAACACAGATTTTTAATGATAAACAACATACAGATATTACAGAACCATTAATTCATTCTATTTCATAGCAATTAGCAAAGATTTTAAATTAAAAACTAATAATTAAACCTAGATTTTAAATCCAAAGAATGAAACTATGAAAGAAAGAAAAAAGTTACAAAATTGGAAAGCTTGTGAGTAGTGAATGCGGAATACCTGGAGGGTCGGCGGCGTCTAGCGGCGGCGGCGGTGTCTCTACCGGCACTCAGAATTTTCCGATCGATTTGCGTGCGAGCTTCTGCGTCTGCGTTTCTGGCTCTCTGCGACTTACTTTCTACGGCCTTCGTACGGAGTAAAAGGCTTGGACAATTAAAAGATGGGCCTTTGACTTGGGCTAGGTGCTGGACTGCTGGGCTACTTATATACATTTTTATATGAATATATAATAGTTAAAAAAACATTGGGCCCTTAAAATAATGGGCCCTGAACGGATATGCCGAAAGAAAGAAAGAAAGAATTGTCATGGAAGGCATATTGTGATTTGGGTTTTATTTTTTTAAAAGAAAAAATTCGTTTGTAAAAAGTACTAGAAAGACTACATTTCACATTTAAATTTTATTATCATAGAAAAATAACTCGTAATATAAAGGCCACATTGTTGAAAAAAGGTTGATAACTAACGAGTTTATTGTACCAATACCTCATCTGGTTTACTAAATATATACTTTTACCTTATGATTTTAAAATTTATGTTGTTGCCTCATGTGGTTCTAAAATTCATACGTCGATGATCTTCTTGACTAAAATATCTTTCAAATATTAAATGTATATCTCCGTTGTCCCCTATGATTTTGGAAATGTGCACCAAAGCCTCCTATTTTTTATATTTTTTTTGAGAAATGATGAAAATATTGTTTTTCAGAATTATGTTTTTAAAATGTTTTAAAAAATAAAAATTATTGGTGCTTGAAATAAAAAATTTAAAATTTATTGCATTTGTCTCAAATTAAATATTTTCATTTTTTTCTTAAAAAAAATAATATTTTTATATCTGTTGTGACCAAAAGAATACAAAGTATTTTTTGATATTTATTTAAATATATAGTTATACTATTTTTTGAATCAATGCGTAATAAATTTTCTTCATAACTTAATTTTCCTATTCTACAAAACTATATTTTCATATACTTTTCTTCTTATTTTCTTAAAAATCATGAAGAGAAAAATAATTAAAAACTAGAAAATGTGAAATACGCTTCAGTGTAAAATAGTGAAAATTTTTCATTAATTTTTTTTATCATGAAAATGAACCAATAAGAATCTCTTTTTGGACAAAATAAAATTATTTAATTCAAGACAAATGAAGTGTATGTTAATTATTTTTATTTTAATTAATTTTTTTATTTCAAACACAAAATTTTTTTTATTATTAAATCAATACGTAGTATAAAAATGGTTTTAAAAAAGAGCTTTAAAACATTTATTAAAAAGCTTTAAAACATTGAAGTAAAACATTGAAAATATACCAAAATAGTATTACGGAGTATTATTTATGGAAACTTTACCATGCATAAATTTTACTATATTTATGGACATAAGCACGGTCAATTATTATTATTATTATTTAAATTGACATATAATATATAGGAAGGGAAAAAGACAAAAATAGGAATAAAAATTGAAAATATACAAAAATAGAATTTCCATATTTTTATTCTCGAAATAAGAGTTAAAATGCATTTACATTACCAAACATGGTCATGTACTTTACCAAAAAGTATAGTAATGTGCACATGTATAATGCCACATTACTAGAGTGTGAAGTCTTATTTCAGAAATAAAAACATGAAAGTCCTATTTTAGTACTTTTATATATGTTTTAGTCCTATTTTGGGTGATTTCTAATATAGGAATGTATTTACGATGCATAAAATTTACCATACATAAAATTTTTCTATATTTAGGAACATAAACACGGTCTATTATTATTAATTATTATTATAATTGACATACAATATGTAAGAATATATTTACCATACATAAAATTTTACTATATTTAGAGACATTAACACTATATTATTATTATTATTAATTGTGATAATTGACAAACAATATGTAAGAATATATTCACCATTCATTAATAATAATAATAATAATAATAATAATAATATAAAATTAGAAAAAATCAAATGAAATTTTATTATATATGGAGATTTTAATTATATATGGAGATATGAAGTTTATTGTTTATGGAGATTTTTATATATGAATTCTTTTTATCAATTATAGAGATATGAAGATTATTATTTATGGAGATTATTATACTCCGTATATAGAAACTTTGCATTTTGCATTATTAATCCTGATCAATCTTAATTTTGGTTCTTTTTCGATTTCATTTGGTCTATATAAATAAGTTATTGCTCGTTCTATTTAGCAAGTAAATTATATGTTACAGTTTCAAGAACAAATCGTATTAGCTTGAAGATTCTGATATATCCAACGGAGATGATGTTTCCACTATTTGTACGAGTAATATAATTTATAAAAAAGTTTTTTAAAATTTGTAATTCATTTGATATTTATGTTTTATAATAATGAAAAACTATAGTGCTATATGGTATAAAATGTTTCTAGATGGTCTATTTCTAGTAATAATTAAAAACAAAAAACTAGTACGATGCACTTTATTTTTATTAAAAAAAAACTGGCCAAACATTTTATTCAAATAAGACTTCTTTCTTTGAACAAAAAAGAAGTCTAGCGAGGAAGAACCATTCATTACAATGAAAACATAACATTCATTGGGTGGCACACTGGCACTCAGTAAGAAAATCAAACAGCTCCAAATTAAAAATGTCACAAAAGACATTTATAATATGTATATATATATATATATAGTTTAATAATCTACCAAATAATCAAAAGAGCACCTAATAACAACAAGCACATGCTTGAAAGTCCAGTCCACCCAATCTTCTCCACACCATTTTTGTCTTTTCCACCCTTTGCTGTTTCTGTAAAATTTCCAATCAATTAGAAAAAAACAAATTGGAGTTATTTGAAAATTAATTTTTATCATTTTTAAAATTAATTCACACCATTAAAAAAATAATCTAAAAAGCCAAAGCTAATTGAAATGCAGTATTAGGTCATCGGTCCAATTAGGACATCTACATACTTTGTTCGTCTCGAAAGTAGTTCTCTAACCCCCTGCACCTCACCCCTGGCCTCCTGTTCGCCGATTGGCAACAAGTTTACAATTGTCAATCAGAGAACACGGGGGCTAGGAAGTCTTTTGATGGGTTAGGGAATAAGAGCCACTTTTGAGATAAACGAAATACTGTAAGTGGTCGATATCATAATAGAAAAATAAAATGCTAGGATGCTCTCAAATGGTTACTACGTGGCCAGAGTGTACCCATGCTTTACAAAGATTATTATTATTCGTGTCGCACAAATGATTATCATTTGTGTCATCTGTGCGAAGCATGAGTGCACTTCTGGTAGCAATCATTTGAGAACATTCTAGCATGTCCCATCATTATATTACATCAAAATTTGATGTCAAAACAACGTTGTTAACATTTATGCCCGTGTGGGTAACTTAATTGGTCTTGAGGGCCTGGAGAAGGAAGATTGTTAAGTCCAAAGTCTTAGGGTCCGTTTGGTACATGGAATTGACGGAATTGGAATTGAATTGGAATTAAAATTCTATGGGACTTGGTCGCAGAATTGAATTCACCAATTCCAATTCATTTTTTGCACTACCAATTCCAAATTCACATAATTTTTGTGATACCAAACATGAGAATTGGAATTGAAGCCCTCAATTCCAATTTCATAGTTTGAATTCCGTGTACCAAACGGGCCTTAGAATCAATTCCAGCGGCTATTTCTGGAAGTTCAATTCTATTTAATGTGATAGCTTCTTATATTACCGTGTATGATTTATCTTTTCACTACTCTGACACTGGGTTAAGGGTAGCATGGGTGGTCTTTTTTACTACTCCGTATTTCCTATGTTCGGAAATGATTTATCTCTTTACGGATCTTTCGATAACTTTTATTTATTTACGTGTTTTCATTGATCGTTTTGTAAAATAAAATATTTTTTCCATCTCTTGTTTTATAAAAGTTTTGATATAATTTTTAAATACAATTGTATAATTTTTATTTACCATGTGTAAAACAAAATTATTTTAAAACTCACAAGATTTTAAGGGGTAATTCAGTAGTTAACATACATTTCTGGTGCATGCAGACCCAATTTCCAAAGTGTAGTTTGACTCCAAAATTATTTTGATTAACACTGTTAATAAAATATGAAGCCTGGAAACAAAATACGCAAGAGAATATAGAAACAAGGGAGAACGGAGATTACCAGCCGGAGCCGCCGGTGTCAAGGACGCCGGTCTGGGAGCCGGAGACGAAGCTGTAAAAACACAAATTCACCGGATCAAAATCACGTAGTAAAAGTAAAATCGGTTGGTGAATCGGTACAGATCTGGACACAGAAGTTTAACCCGAGGGGTCGGGTGACCCGGATTGAAAATTACCGTTGCAGGCGCTGAGGTCGCCTTTGATTCCGCAGGCGCCGGGGAGTTTCACGGCCTGCGTGACATTGATTCCGAGGGATTTGAACAGCGATTTGTCGTTAAACAAGTTGCAGAGGCACCGGAGCTCATTCTCCACCGCTTTTCTCAGCGGATCGCAGCAGGACGGCGGCGGTTTGGTGGAGTTCAGGAAATTGGCGCAGGGGACCAGATCCGAGGCACACGACGGAGGATTTGTCTGGGCATGCGTCGCCGTCGACGCCATCACCGCCGCTATCACCACGGCTGCCGACACAATCCAATAGCCGCCCATATTATTGTCTGTTGATTAGAGGAGCCCCTTCAATTCCTCTCTGAAATGGGAGTTATTACGCGCACAGTATAGTGACATGTTATTCAGTGCTGTATTTATGTTACACACCCTCACAAAAAAAGAATGAGTCTCATCTACGAGGCTCTCTTTAAATTTGAACAAACGGTCACTTAGAAGAAATAAATTGGAATTTGATTGTAGATTAATATCAAAAAGTAGAGCATGTATCTAGTACTGAGAGAATCTCTATGCTCGGCATGTTACACACTTCAATTTTGTACCTCATATACATCAAATTTAGAATAATGTTATCCTCATTGGTGCTACCATGGGCGCTAAAAGTGGACAAAAAACCGAACTTGTATGATACCATATCGGACCGTAATGGTACTGAACTGTTTATAGTGTTTTTTAAACGGGATTGACTTTTTCATCACGAACCGAAACTGAACCGATATCAAACGGGACAGAACCGTGATACAAATATTAAAAACTGATTATCACAGACCGAAGTGTTCAAAGCTATATACAGAGTATATTCAATAATTACTACGTATTTGTTTACCTCATCTTAACGTATATGGAGTACTTCATATTGTATTATTCATTTTTAAATTCTTTCATTAATATTTTTTTATATTACTACTATTACCATAATTTGTTTACTACTATTACCCTAATTTTTTTGATAATTTTTTTTGATATATCTCAATATGTGACATACGAAATTGTCTCTTCTAACTAGATTTCACCTAAATACTTTGAACTTCTAAAAATTATTTCTTAAACAATGTAAAATTAAATACTCAAGTTCTTTAATTTTCCAGATAAAACAAGTCTAATAGGGAGTAATGGTTCTCATCTAGAACTCAAACACTACTAATTAAACAAAGAATTAATTTAGGTGTATCCTAAAATGGAATATCTCATTTGCATCGTAAATATCAATAGACACACAAATTTTCCATGTTTGTACAGAGACATGAAAAGTCTTTGTGTATGTGAATACCTGAAGCATAAATTAAATGGGATATCCTATTTAGGTACACCTAACATTGTCCTTAGTCAAATGGTTGAGTATGCATGTTACTGAGGTAGATGTGCGTTTGAATATTGTTGAGAGCAAGTGTATTTTGAATATTTATATTACTCATTTATACCAAATAATCAACAAAACAATTAAATACTGTAATTTTTTTTAAAGGAAATATAGATATATAAATCAACCAAATCAAGTTTACAAATTACAACAAAATCAGGTGGGGAAAATGGTAAATTGAGTTGTGATCCTAGTTTAACTTGAGGTAAGAATTGGCACTTAGTAAGTGCAAGATGCCTATTTTTTGTGTAAATAAGAAAATTGGAGAGTGCATAAGATAGAAAGAAATATTCCTTTTGTCCTATGCCAAAAGGTATAACAAAAATAACGTTAAAACACCACACTTTTTTAAAATTATTTTATTTAAAAATTAGTAGTAAAATATAAAATAAAATTTACACATTTCAAAACTACATAAATTTTTTTACAACACACACATAATATGATTATTTAATTTTGTCAATGGATGAATGAAACACATAGAGAAAGGAAAGTTATAAAAAAAATCAAAATAGGACTCCTTAACTTGTGTCTTTTGGCTTGGAAATAAGAGTTGAATGGATTTTAATTGTGTATCATGTATGCCTCTTTGGGTTAACACTTAACACTATGTTAGGTTTCAAGAATACCGAAGGGAAAGAAAAGAAAATGAGAAGAAAAATAATTTTGCTTGTTTGGTTAGAAAGAAAATGAAAAGAAAAATAGAGAAAAAAATAAATAAGCGAAATATATTAAAAGGATGGAAAATAAAATTTATCATATTTTCTTTCCTTGTGAAACAATAGAAAAAATGTGTGGAAACTAGACAGAGGATGATAGATGTTGTAAAGGGTTAAATATGCTTTTGAACCTGTAAAATACGTAGTAAGTGATCTTTGTTTTTTGTTCAAGTAAAATACATTTTTGTTAAGTCATCCTTGTAAAATATTTTTTCCATAGTCCTTTCACTATTTATTTTAAATTTAGAATTAATGTTGAATTTTATTTTGGTCCCGAGAAAATTAGTAATTTTAAATATTTTAAAAGACCAATAATAAAAATCGTTCAATTTTACGGAAAAAAACGTATTTAACCTTATTCAAAATTACCATTTTCTCCTCGATAGAAAAGTTGTTGGCTGAGTAGAGTCCCTTATCTGCAAATGCCCCTTCAAGAATGAGGCCCCAAAAGCCCCTCATCACTCTATCTTCATCTTCTTTAGGCTGTCCCGACCGTCTTTAGGCTAATACGGAGGAGCATTAGCTTTGATTCAATTTACAGAACTCATTCGATAAGATGGCCGCTGACTCAGTACTGAGAATGTCAGTGGCTTCCACGGCTTCTTCGTTCTGCAATTTCCATGCCTCAAGAAGGAAGCCGGCGACGCTCCCTGGTGCCGCCGGCTCCGGCCATCGGCGACTCCGCCGCGCCAGGGTTCAGCCGCTCACATCTTCTGCCTCTTTGTCGGATTTCTTTGGGAACTTTCAGATTAGGGCAGCCCCTGGTCCGACAGATATGAAGTTCCACCAGAAACGAAGCCAAAAGAGCAGGTTCTCCGTCTTCGCCATGGCCGCTGATGGTATTCCCACCATTTCTGTTCTCTCTGATCAAATTCGTTTCTGGGTTTGTGAATTTAGGGTTCTTGATTGGCAAAGATTGAATCTTTCTCGTTCTTTTTTCTAATTTCTGTGTTTGCCCTTTGGAATTTCATTGCTACATGTGTCTATCTTATGTTTTTCTTTTGTTTCCTTTGATGATTAGGTGAAGATCAGCCTTTTATTTTCATTTATCAATTCTTTCAAGACATTGTGTAGAATTGGAAAGTCCTTCTTGCTATCTTGCCCATGGTTACATACATGCTTTCCATTGTGACAATGGCACTAAGATTCTGAAATTTTAGGGCAAAAATAACCCAACAAAAAGTTTATGACATTTGAAATGGCTATGCCAAAACTCAGTCTTCTGCATTTACTCCCTGTGTCACCATAAGTTTTGTTTTTGTACGTCTTGTTTTGTAGAATTTTTGATGTAGTTTTTAAACATGATTATGTTAAAACTCAAGTCTTTTGCATTTATAAGGTAGTGTTTCATGAGAACTGTCATTGCAGATGCCAAGAGAATGGTGCCCTTAAAGGACTACCGAAACATCGGAATCATGGCTCATATTGACGCAGGGAAGACAACCACGACGGAACGGATCCTCTACTACACAGGCAGGAACTACAAAATCGGCGAAGTCCATGAGGGGACCGCCACGATGGACTGGATGGAGCAAGAACAAGAACGCGGGATCACCATCACTTCCGCTGCGACCACGACCTTCTGGAACAAGCACCGGATCAACATAATCGATACCCCTGGCCATGTCGACTTCACACTGGAAGTTGAAAGAGCCCTGAGGGTTCTTGATGGTGCCATATGCCTGTTCGATAGTGTTGCTGGGGTGGAGCCCCAGTCGGAGACCGTCTGGAGACAGGCGGACAAATATGGGGTCCCACGGATATGCTTCGTCAACAAAATGGACCGTCTCGGGGCGAACTTCTACCGTACCCGAGACATGATCGTCACGAATTTGGGTGCGAAACCGCTCGTGATTCAAATCCCGATTGGTTCGGAGGATAATTTTCTTGGAGTTGTCGATCTCGTGAAGATGAAAGGGGTAGTTTGGTCAGGGGAGGAATTGGGGGCCAAGTTTGTGTATGAGGAGATCCCTTCGGAACTTCAAGAACGGGCCGAGGAGTACCGGGCAGAGATTATCGACACCATAGTTGAACTGGATGATGAAGCCATGGAGAAATATCTTGAAGGGACCGAACCCGACGAGGAAACGGTTAAAAAGTTGATCAGAAAGGGGACCATTTCGGGCAGTTTTGTTCCGGTCTTATGCGGGTCCGCTTTCAAGAACAAAGGGGTTCAGCCCCTTCTTGACGCCGTCGTTGACTATTTACCTTCACCCATTGACTTACCCCCAATCAAAGGCAGCGACCCCGAAAACCCAGAGGTAGCCGTTGAAACACCGGCCAGTGACAGTGAGCCGTTCACCGGTCTGGCTTTCAAGATCATGAGCGACCCCTATGTGGGGTCGCTCACGTTCGTGAGGGTATATTCGGGAAAACTTGTGGCAGGATCTTATGTGCTGAATGCAAACAAGGGAAAGAAGGAAAGGATTGGGAGACTGTTGGAGATGCATGCTAACAGCAGGGAGGACGTCAAGTCGGCCTTAACCGGTGACATTGTTGCCCTCGCCGGCCTTAAAGACACCGTCACCGGAGAAACTCTGTGCGACCCGAACAAACCCGTGGTTCTTGAACGGATGGATTTTCCGGACCCGGTTATAAAAGTTGCCATTGAACCCAAGACCAAAGCTGACATTGATAGGATGGCGGCCGGGTTGGTGAAGCTAGCTCAAGAAGACCCGTCTTTCCACTTTTCTCGGGACGAAGAGATCAACCAGACGGTCATTGAAGGGATGGGGGAACTGCATCTCGAGATCATCGTCGATCGGCTCAAGAGGGAGTTTAAGGTGGACGCCAACGTTGGGGCCCCACAAGTGAACTACCGCGAGAGCATTTCGAAGGTCTCGGAAGTGAAGTACGTCCACAAGAAACAGTCGGGCGGGCAAGGGCAGTTCGCGGACATAACCGTGAGGTTCGAGCCGATGGAACCGGGCGGCGGGTACGAGTTCAAGAGCGAGATAAAGGGCGGGGCAGTCCCGAAAGAGTACATCCCGGGGGTGATCAAGGGGTTGGAGGAATGTTTGGGCAGCGGGGTGCTGGCCGGGTACCCGGTCGTGGATGTCCGGGCGGTGTTGGTCGACGGGTCCTACCACGACGTGGACTCGAGCGTTCTGGCGTTCCAGCTGGCGGCTAGAGGGGCGTTTCGGGAAGGGATGAGGAAAGCGGGTCCGCATTTGTTGGAACCCATAATGAGGGTTGAGGTTGTCACTCCGGAGGAGCATCTTGGCGATGTTATTGGGGATTTGAACTCAAGGAGAGGTCAGATCAACAACTTTGGCGATAAACCAGGTGGCCTCAAGGTATTTCTTTAATGCTTCTGAACATTTACTCTCTTAGAAATCATCCTAAATAGGACTAAAACATAGAGAAAAGTATCAAAATAGGACTTTCATGTTTTTTTCCCGGAGTAGGACTCTGCACTGTGGTAATGTGACTTTGCATTGTGGTAATGTGACAGTGTACATGTACAAATTACTATATTTTTTTGGTAATGTATATGACCATGTTTGGTAATGTAAGTCCTATTTCGGGAATAAAAACATGGAAGTCCTATTTTGACATATTTTCAATGTTTTAGTCCTACTTTAGTCTTTCTCCCTTACCCAAATCTATTTCCCAAAATTACCCCTTGATGTAACGAGTAAAAATATAATGTGATAGGTAGAGTATAGATAAATAATTTTGGTGATGTTACCTAGGGGTATTTTGGTCTAAGAATAATCCTCCAACATCTGTGTGGGCAGGTGGTGGATGCGTTGGTTCCGTTGGGGGAGATGTTCCAATACGTGAGTAGCTTGAGGGGGATGACGAAAGGGAGAGCGTCTTACACTATGCAATTGGCCAAGTTCGAAGTCGTCCCTCAACACATCCAGAACGAGCTCGCAGCCAACAAGGCCGAACCCGTTGCTGCTTGAAGTATTGTGTTATATTTTGTCTCTTGAGTCTTTGAAATGATTTCTCATGTGCACATATTCATTCCTCAGAATTTGGGTAGAAAACTGAAGTTCTTATAGGAGGGCAAAGAAACTGCAAAGTGCACATGATTTATTGACAAAGATATTGTAAACGATCTTCATTGACAAAGTGCATATTTTTATTGTGTTCAATATGCTTTGATCATTTTTACTTCATTGCCAATTTACTGATGATTTCTCTATGCCATTCACCAAACAGCCCTTTCAATAGTGTTGCATTGTTTCTCTTAAACATTGGTACATTGCTGTAAAAATACTACACATGAATGTGTATTGATGGACAACAAAGAAATACTCGTTTAGAAATGGATAAATAAGTGTTCAATTCTTGAAATCAATCCACTAGAAATGCATTTCCCATGGAAAAAACCCAACCAAAGCCTCAATATGCCCAGGAGAAAAGGAAAAAAAAAAAGAAAGACAAGAAACAGTCACATATTACTTTCTTAGGAAACTATCCCTCCAACACCAAAGCTGTGCTCTCTCTTTTGGCTCCAAAGATCAAATGGTTTTTCCCACTCTTATTTATCGGATTTGTACGATTCCTGCACTGACCAATTTTTGGATCTTGTTCATCACGAGTGGGTTCTTCATGTGTTCTTGCGCAGCTTTCGGGTTCTCTTGCAAGTCCGACAGTACCTGCAGCATAACTCATAATTTAAGTCTCTAGTTTGCGGAAATTGCCATTCAAACATGGACTTTGATCCAACCACATCATCATACCTGGTTCATTACTGGATCAGTTAGAATGCTCTGGACTTCTGGATCCTGCATTGCCTTGGCCTGCACGTTGAGTTTGACCCCAATGTTAGTGCCAATTTCGCGACGTAAATTACAAGATGAGTTATTATTGTTTTCATTTATGACATAGGCCATAACAGGGTATTGAAACTTTACCTGTCTCTCCTTGAGCTCCTGTGGGGTTAGATCACCTCGGCTTGCTTTGTTTATTTGTGCAACACAGCTGTAGTTCAACACCACTCTCAGTTAATATCATCATCCAATGTTAGGTACTCAAGGAATAGTAGAAAAAGGAACACAAATGCTACAGATATGCTTGGTTTCACCTTGAAAAATGCACAAGAAAGTCATATACAAGATACTCTCTCCGTCCCAAAATACTAGTGTTATGAGACGACGAAGGGAGTATGATGTATCGTGTTTGAACAGATTTTCCAATGTTCCGAAAAGGGTCCCTAGTAAAAACTAAATATTTCAACATTACCTCCGCTCACCATCTAGTAATTCCGGGTTATGAGGGTCGAGCTTCAATCCCTGCTGGTAAGTTTCCAAGGCTTTGTCATATTCTTTCATGAAGAACTGCACGGCACCCTTTCTGGTGTAGCCCTTCACAAATGTGGGATCAAGCTCAATGCACTTTTCAGCATCTTTGAGCCCCTCAGGCAATGCCCCTAGCTTGGTGTAACTAGCAGCCCTATTGCTCAATGCCTAAAACAATAAAAAAAAAATCAGTACAATATGACCAGAACACACCTAGCAATTGAAATGAAATGCCAAATAAAAGCAAAAGGCAATACCCTGGGATCTTTGGGGTTCCTTCTTAGAGATTCTGTATAGCACTTGATGGCCTCTGGGTATTTCTGTTCTTTGAAGAATTTGTTACCTGAAGTTCAATATTGGGTAAGTATGAGCCATAAATAGCCAATAAAGAGAGAGCTGAGAAACAATGTTATACCTTTCTCCCGCTCCTCATCTGCAATCTGGGGATCAAAATATTCTTGCTGTTCCAACTCTTTCTTTGCTTTCTCGGCATCATTGAGCTTCTTCAGAGTGTCTGGATTGCGATGTTCCGTGAGAGCTTTCTGGAAGGTCTCGATTGCAGGGTCATAGTCCTTTGAGCATTTTGCCATCTTCACTAAAGCTGTCCCCTTTCTTGTCAAGGCCCTTGCAATCATTTTGTAATCAGACCTAAGCTCCCTTCCCCTCTCAACAGCTTGGTCACAATCTTTTATGCAATCCTCAAACTACAATTCATCAATGCAGATAAACATTAGCATTTCAAGATTAACGCAAGCAGAGTTGACAAGTAAAAATTGCAGTAACTAAACAACCCACGGGTTTATATTAACAATATAAAACATCATTACAAAATAAAGTAAAGATCATGACATGTGATGGCTTAAGTACGCAGTCACCACAGTACATCAACATATATTAATATAAAACATCAATAAACCCAAGCTTAACTCAATAATAGCTAGCATTTAATCAATATTGAGAATGTTGGCAAATAAAATGTAGAAATGTTCTTCAACTATCATCAAACTGAAAGCACGGATTAGAATCTTATAAGGGTGTATAATTAAGGATTTAAAAAAGAAAATAAAAATGAAATTATTGTAATTTGAATTGGAATAATATACCTTTCCCATTTCCAAGTACACAGCAGCCCTATTAGTGATGAACGAAATATCATCATTGTCGAGCTCAATAGCCTTAGAATAGTGTTGAATAGCAGTCTCAAAATCCTTCTTCTTATAGGCTGCATTGCCAGATTCTTTCTCCTTCAGCGCCTGAGCCTTCCGATCCCTAACCTCTTTCTCCTCTTCCGACAGCTCCATTGGCTCTGGAACGGGCTTTGGCTCAGGCTCTGGACGCTTCACCTTCACAGGCTCGGACTCTGCTGGCCTCTTCCTCTCCGGCGAAGCCTCCGGCATCTCCACATCGTCCTCTGGGGTCCTAGTCTGCAAATTCACGCCTAATAGCACCCCAAATGCCTGCATTACCCTCTGATCCTTCAAATAGAGATTCAAATTGTTGGGATTTTTCTGTATGTCCTGCATCATCTTCACGAAATCGGGCTGCTGCAAGTAGGCCCGAGTAGTCGGATCCCGGGTCAGCTTAACCCACATGTCCGGTCCAGAAAACGCGTCCCCCATGGGATTAGAAGACGGCCTTCTGGATCGAGCCTGAGCGGACTGCGCATCGGCCAGGCCGGATTTCAGCGCGTCGTTGTTCGGATCGAACTCCAAACCCTTCTTATAAGCAGAAACAGCCCCGTCGTAGTTGCGAAGTCCAAGGTGTGCCGCTCCGAGCCTGGAATATCCCTTAGACCAGTCCGGCTTGAGCTCGACGGTCTTCTGGGCGTCGGAGAGTGCGTCGGAGAAGTTGCCGAGGGAGGCATGGGCGGCGGATCTGTTGGAGTAGAGGACGTGATTGGACGGGGCGAGGTTGATCGCCTCCGTGAAGTGGCGGACGGCCTCCGCGTAATCGCCGGCGGAGAACGCCGCGTTGCCTTTGCTTTTAGCTTCTTCGGCCATTAATCGCTCCTTCTATCAACGCAAATTGCAGCAGGGGTTGAGAGGGGGGGAAAGAAAGAAAGAATGGGGTTTTGTAGCCTTAGGTTATTGCAAACGACGGGAGAGTTCTAGATTTCGTCTGCTCAATGGGGACGGGGTGTCTAGAATGTTCTTTTTTTAATAATACTCTTTACACTGATGATTTTATTTTCTTTAAAATATTAAAACATAAAAAAAAAATATTGATGATTTTTTTGGACGAAAGATAATACTTCTTTCGTCCTAAAAAGAATATCACAGCTCAATATTTAAAAATCATAGAAACTTTTATTTATTTGTACATTTTCATTTATTGTTTGATAAAATAAAATGTTGTTGTAATCTGTTATTTTGTAAAACTTTTGATGTATCTTTAAAATATGCGAGTATGAGTTTTACTTTCCATTTTTGTATTAATCTTTAAATAAAATAAAATTAAAAAATTTAAAATTTCATGTTTTATGTAATGTGACACTTTTTTTTTAAATGAGAAGAGTGATCCAAATTAGATACTATACCCACCTACTGGCCCATGTATACACATTAGACTAGTGGTAGAGGTAGAGGCAACCAAATCGTACATTGAGTCCAAGCCCAACCTAATAGAAAGGATTGAGAGTCCAAGCCCTTATACTGGACATAGAGAGTAGACTGGCCCGGAAAAGGGATGAAGTCCAGACCAAACCAAGCCCATCTAGAGTTGGGTAAGGGCGGGAGAGTACAAATATTTTCTCGTCTTCAATACAAAGACAAACTAGAAACAGAGCTCGCATTGGCATCTCAACTGGTCTCAAAAGTAAAATTTGGAACAAGAGATTAAGAATCAACTCTTACCACTGATAGTGTGGGAGCAACCTCTCAAAAAATTGCTCAGTTTTTATTGACGATTGAATCACCATGATTTTCATACTCTCACAATCTCGTCGGACAGGGGGTGAGGGGCGCCTGAGGAGAGCGACTCCATCTTTTGGAACAAGAAAAAGAGATGTTTGTCCATGCTCCAACAAAAAGAGATTGAGAATCTTTGGAAGTGATAGAAAAATCACTCTGAATCTCTTCTAATAAGACTCACAGATGTCAAATTGGAAAATAATTTTTTAACAAAAAGATTCAAAAATTCTACCGAACATGTATAGATACATAACAAATTAATTACCAAAACATGCATATGTCCTCTTTTTAGTTGACCGATCTTGATTTAAAATATTTTATTATAATGTCATTAATTTATTTGAAGATTGTTGAAAAAAATTAAAATATAAGGTATATAGTTAAAAATGATTATGTTTTAAAATGATATTAAAAAACTAGGAAACCCAACCCCAAAAGAAAATCCAAAAATCACAATTGAATATGAGAAAATAAAAGCTACTAAGTAATTTTTTTATTAACGGAAAATAAATGTATTAGCCAATGGGAAAAAAGTTAAAGAGTAACGCTAGAGGAAAGGGTTGAACCTTCGACCTTGTGGTTAACAGCCACACGCTCTAACCAAATGAGCTACTCCAGCTGGTTGGCAACCTCTTATCCTTGATATGTCTTTTTTTGTCAAGTAAAGTAAAAACACTTGTGATACATGCCAAAATGAATTCCCCAAATTTTGTGGAAAAAAATTAATATCTTGAGAAAGACTTCCTCAAAACCTATTGTCATATAGATCCAGTTTGGTGATTTTATCTTTCATTTACGGAGTATAAAGTAATTTCCACAACCTCTCCACTACCTCTTTTGAGCCTCGAATTCGTTACGTTGTTATACATACAAACAAAAGAGGTTATTGAAATTAGTTGGTATAAAGTTTATAAATATTCACATAGAAATCATAGGATAGAATATCTTAAGATCTTCAAATGATATTAGTGTCATATTATGACATCTACGAGTGGCGTTGGTAGAACTCTAACGTAATTGTGGTACTAATAAATATGCAATCAAAATAGAACTTGAACAATAAAAAAAACTCATCCAGGAAATACAAGTTGAAAGCTAAAGTTATTCTTGAACACTTACTAGTTCTAATAGTCTAACCAAGATCGATCATCTGATGAGTTACATTTCACTACTATTTGTAAGATCACAAAATATATAAACTACTATTGCACTCACCATTTCTGATTTGGATTGATTATCCAATTCATCGTTTTCGATTCAAAACGAGAGTCGTGTCTACTCCTATTCTCCTAATAACAAGCGTATCAATTCTTCGTTAGATCTTAACGTTGAGATGTTATTTGTAAGATGAAGCATTAACATAAGTTTCATAACCCTATTAAACACCTTCTAATTAACATTGATAATATTTTCAATTGTTTTCTTCTACGCTAGTGCTTCCTCAAACGAAAAAATAAATATAAAAATTTTTTTTTAAATAAATAAAAAAGGCCTTTTTTGGCCATGACAAGACTTCCTCATACATGTTACAACTATCACATCTACTTACTTATATGGGCCATCACATGATATTAGTATATGACGACCACTTAATTCTGGCGACTCTAGCTTCGGCGGTGGCGGCCGTCGTCGGCGGCGATTCTTGATTTAACGCTCTCAAACTCCGATACCCGGCAAGGAATCCGGATCCCGCCGGGCTGATCGAACCCGTAGACGGTCTCGGCCTGCTTCAACAGACTGGCGAAGAGAGGGTGGTTGAAGTAGACGACCGGCACCACCGCCCTACACGTGGCACCCTCCGCTTCCCCCACGTAAACCGCCAAGTGGCCCGCCGGCACGCCCTCCTTCTCCGGCTCCTGCCCGACCCGGACATACCACCACCGCCGGCGTTTCAGCGATCTGGCGGCGTTCCTCAAGAACCGCCGCCCCGAGCTACAGAGCCCCGCTCCGGCGGGTTTCTCCATGAGAATCGATCTGTAGTGGGTTGGGGGGGTGTGGGTATTTATTTATAGTCCGGATTCGGCGAGAGAGGTAGAGAAGTGTTTGGATTTCTCGGTGGGGAATTATGTCGAACAGGTTGAGGGTTGGGGGCAGAATGGGGAAATTAAAGAGCTGAGTGAGCTAAGAGAGAAGAAGAATGTGGGAGGGAATGAAAGAGAGAGAGTTAGAGGGAGGGAGGAGGTGCCATTTCTAGATGGAATGGAAGCAGAGAGAATTGCAGAGCTTCGTCTCTTTCATTTACTACTCTGCTAAATTACGTGTTTTACTAGCAATTTTCATACTCTGTCCCGCCCCGGCCCCCTTCAGCGACGCTATTCAAGTCACCATTTAGAGCCTCGGAGTTGGTGTAAGTAACGCCCCTTTTATAAGAACTAATGATATAGATTAATTTGGAAAATCATTTTAGTCTAATATGAAAAATTGTTCTATAAAGATTGAAATGGGATGAAGGAGTGATTAGCCATTGAGGTTTGGATATTTAAATTCTGTAAGATAGTTGGGCTTTGAAATTATGTATTCTATTTACAGTTTTTTTTTGCGATATATTATTATTATTACTGCTACTACTAAAGTATTATTATTACAACAAAGTTCTTTTAACCTTCAAATCCCAAAACAACTACAGTGCTTTACTGGTAAAATTGTTAATTCCTAACCTGCTAACTCTCTAACTCCCATAAATCTTATCTCCGAGATCATCGATTTGGCATCCTAAATCGTGGAATAAAGGAAATATGATGCGAATGAAGCTTGAGAGGCAGTGGAAAGGGGGAAAGGGTGTTTAGGAGAGTTAGACGATTGAAACTATTAATTTTATCAACGGACCATTATAGGAGTTCGTAGGAGTCCAGTAGTAATATGACTCAAAATTCTCAAGTCAAAAGAAACTTTCCGTTTTGTTGTTGTTGTTGTTGTTATTATTGTTGTTGTTTGTTAGACAATAATATTAAGTATTCCTAGTTATGGTAGATGTTGTATGTTAGTTAGTTTCCATTCTCTATTCCTAGTTGTGTTAGGAGTCTCTCCTATATATATACTCTATCATGTACTTCATAATTCAATGAGCAATATTATTATTTCTAATATTTCAACATGGTATCAGAGCCACCGCTCTTGGTGACAAAAAAAAAGTTCTTTGCTCCCACCGCCGCAGCCGGTAATTCCGGCGACGGCAACTCCCTCCTATTCACCTCTATTTTTTTCCATCTTTTATCCTCAAATCAACTTCTCCATTCAAATGAAAAAAAAAGAAAAAAAAAACTCCTGTTGAAATCACACAAAAAAACCATCAAAGGAGAAACTTCTCTCTTGTCATCTCCATTCTTCTTCGAAAAAAATCCAACTCCTCACAAACTCTCTCAACTCATCATATCTTCTCAAAAAAGAAAAAAAAGATTGTTGTTTCTCTCCAATTCACCATATCAAAATTTCAGACCCAAATCTCTCTTCCATCACCAATTCTTAACTCACTTTTCTCTCTCTCAAATCACTCATTCTAATCATCTGCCTCCCTTCTCTTTCTCTTTTGTTGAACCAATAAAAATCCAAAAAAAAACAACACAAAAGCAAAGCAAAAAGGGAAAGTAGTGAAAGAGGAAAGAATACATCTACACCCCTTAAAGAAAGAAATAGGGCATTGCCCGGATTCAAGAAAAAGACAAAAAATGTCAAAGATCTTCAGTCAAACAAGCACCTCAAGTAGCATTCTCTATTCTTCTTCGACGTCAGCAGCTACACGCGCACGTCAACCTTCTCTCTTCTTCTTCGACGTCAGCAGCTACCAGCACACATCAATTTCTCTCTTCTTGAACGATGTCTGCAGACTGCAGCTACCAGTGCACGTCAGACTTCTCTCTTCTCCAACGACGTCAGTAGCCACCGGTGCATGTCAGACTTCTTTCTTCTCCAACGACGTCAGCAGCCACCGGCGCACGTCAGACTTATCTCTTCTCAAAGTTTCTAGTTTCCAGTTAGTGTCCAAGCTTCCTCTTGCTTCAGCCAGAGTTCAGCTCGAGGGGATGTTAGACAATAATATTAAGTATTTCTAATTATGGTAGATGTTGTATGTTAGTTAGTTTCCATTTTCTATTCCTAGTTGTGTTAAGAGTCTCTCCTATATATATACTCTATCATGTACTTCATAATTCAATGAGCAATATTATTATTTCTAATATTTCAACATTGTTGTTCTTATTATTATTATATTATTATTATTATTATTATTTTGACTAAAGTACGGAGTACCTTTGACTTATTTTAGGGATTATTAATCCTTGATATAATATTACAAAAATTGGGGGCTACACCAAAGAGAGGATTAGAAAAAAATTCTTTGACTTCATCAAATCCCAAAAGTTGAAAATAATTACAAATTGAGTGGAGAAATGCACTGGGCCGGGTCAAATGAGGATTATCGTAATAGTTAGTTTTATAGAGAAAAAATTAAAATAAAAGTAAAACATGGAAAACATTTTCAAAATAGAAGTTTTATATTTTAATTTTAAAATATAAAAGACAATACCAATAATGTCAATATATGTTGTCACAATGCAAACTCTTATTTCAGATATAAAAACAAGAAAACCATATTGCAATATTTTCTTTATGTCTTACTTTTATTTTGAATGATTTATTTAATTCTATACTTAGTTGGATTTCACAATTCGTTGTTCACATAATTGGATTATGTGTTTTAATATTTTCTTTAACATGCTCCCTCCTATATAATTGGATTTCATAATTTTTGAACATTAATAACTCTATTACTATTGAGATATATAGTATTTGTTCATATATTTTCAACATATTAAAACTCATAGAATTATTGCCTCCACCGGAGATCGAACGACCTCTCTATCCTCTAATTGGAAGAGTCATAGCAGTGCTATTGGATTTCATAAATAGTTGTTCACATACATGTCAGAAATATTACGGAGCACTTTGTATTTTATTTTATTCCATTCTTAATGTAGGTAAAAATTATAATAAACATTTATTTATGACTGAAGGAGTATTATAGACAATTACCCTCATGTAATGGACGGCCGGGAGAGTATGCAAGGTGTACACTAACACAAGGTCACCAAACTCTTGGGCCCAATATAATATTTTCAGATGATTGTTATTCTAATAACTAGACATTTTTAAATTTAATATAAATTTATATTTTAATTTTCAAGTTGTTATAAAAGTAGCTATTTAAAAATCAAATTTAACACTAGTTTTAAAGTACTTTGTAACAAAACAAAATAGGGCTCAACACGTGAATTTTGCTTTGGATGAATATCATTTTTTCACATTTCTGGGTCATTCCTGATTACTTTTATTACTTTTGAGACATTCTAAATT
The DNA here is from genome assembly GCA_900332095.2 of Cuscuta campestris. Classification (NCBI taxonomy): domain Eukaryota; kingdom Viridiplantae; phylum Streptophyta; class Magnoliopsida; order Solanales; family Convolvulaceae; genus Cuscuta; species Cuscuta campestris. The sequence continues at coordinate 854,014 of OOIL02006793.1, read as the reverse complement.
TTGAGTGTGAACAATTTTTGACGAGGAGACTATATAAGAGCATGAATAATGGTGAGGCAAAAATGGAATGTCACACGCTGACGTGGAGCATTTCAACCAATAAAATCTAGTCTAGTCATCGAGTGGCACACGAGTGGAGTGACATGGCTTGCAATGACAAATCATTGTTTTCATCCCTTTTTTTCATATTTTTGCCATATTTGAATTATTAAAAATTATTTTACTTATATATTTTTATCATGAAAATATTTCTATTTACTCAAATAAATAATTTTTTATATATATTTTTAAATTTTTTTTGTTATGTACTCCATATTTTTATTTATTCCTTCATCTCAATTTAGATTATTATTTTAGAATTACGATGCAAATTAAATATCATTTTATTTAAAAATCATTATTTTTGTCAGTTTTTAAACTTTTTAAACGTTTTTAATTATTAAAAATTATTTTACTTATCCTATTTTCATAAAATAAGATGTATTCCTTTAAAAAATCTTTTTTTACAAAAAAAATTAAAAAAATAAATGGGAACACATTGACACGGTCATGACTTTCAAATAGAGGAGGAATGCTCTATCCACGCATGGCAACCTCCTTCTCCGTGCTGATCTGGCAGCGTGGCATCCCTCCAAACACGCCAGTGTTGAGGCTTCAAGCATTTGTATATGCAAACTGTCAATTTAGAGTACTATTTTATTGTAAATAAAGTATATGGTTTGAAGTTTGCTCTTCAATTTTAAATAGTTGACTCTTGAGACACTTTACTTTAATGCAGTGTTTGGTACGTACGAAGTCAATGGAAAGTTTTTTTTTCAAATAAAAGTAATTTTGTAAATTTTTTTGGGAGTTTGGGAAATTTAAATCAAGAAAATAATCTTTTGGTTAGCTAAAAATTAATTTCTCAAGTCTTAGAACAAGAGAAATAATCTCCCCTATAAAAAAAATAATTTGCAATGAATTCTTTTTATCTCTTAAGCAATGAAAACTAGAAAAACAATTTATCTGACACCTGGTTTTAAGAAATTCAGAAATTGTATTATTGACATGCTCTCATAAGAGCATTGGCAGCGGCGAGTGGAAAAAACGCCTCGCCCTGCCTTGAGAGGAGAGTTGCGATGCGCAACGGCAAGGAAGGAGAAATGCCGCGCGAGCCAAGGGACGAGTCACTCCCTTTGCGAGGCATCGCAAAAATCGCAGGCAATTGTGGGCTCCTTTGCGAGGCATCTGCGACCGTCTCTGTCTGCTCTCCACCCATGCCTTGCCGCTGTAAGCCATGGAACTCCACGGTGAATTTTGATTGGTTGCTAGATGCCACATCATCTCGTGGCATTCCATTTTAGACTTGGCACTGCTTATGCTCTAAGCACCCTTGCGTCTGCAAGTTACTTCTATTTTAGACATTAAAAAAATTATAAAAACCAATATAATTTATCTTAGAAAAATATTTTTAATGATATAGTGTTATGGAGTGGTGATCGAGTTGCTTGCTTTACCATTAGAACAAGATATATGTGAGTTGCTTAAGTGATTTTAGGCTCGTTCTTGAGATTTCTTACGCTCGGGCAAATAAAAAATGAATCTTACCGAGTATTACTAGCTAAAAGTTAACATATCTTTTTTTATTAAAATTGAAATGCAATACATATAGCAATAAATGTTTTGTATATAAAATTGTTTTGTACTTAACATTCAAATGTGCGAATATAATATTAGTAGTAATCTTGAACAATAGTTTTCTATCTTTAAATTCAAAGTATGAGTAAAAAATAATTTTTGAATTTAAAAATTTATTTTTAAGCTACTCACAACACTACGCTAAAATATTTAGGCTTCTTAAACTACATTCTCATTTCTAATGGGTCATATGCATTATCATTTAGATTCTCATTTCTCTCACTATGCACCATTCTCATTTGATCTCACACACACACACAAAATAGCATAAAATAATTTTAAAAGAAATACAAATTTAAATTTATAAATAATACATTTGTAAATTTTGTAACAGATTATTTATGACTATAGGATTAGTGTGGATCAAAAGATCTTCATTACCTGTCTAATTGATGCTGCATTTAAGCACGATGTATGCAATCCAAATGGAGTTAAGATGCAATTATCAATTTCCAAGAAGATTGTGTTTTTGACATTATGGTGGTATTCTCGTAAAATTATCAAAATTATTTTTTGTACGTTACACACAAAGTTTTTCTCCTGTCTTAAAATCAATTTAACACTTTTGATATGTTATTGCCTAATAATTTTTTTCTTCTGAATTTAGGATTCAACACCGAAATTCTCAAATCAACATTTTCTCAACAATGAAAGAAAAAAAAAGGAAAATGAAATTTACTAAAAAAGAACAAGAACATAATAGCATGGGTGACCCGAAGACTGTGCAAAGTAGCCAACCGCACATGAATCCTAAAATTTTAGGACCCCATATTTTTAAAATTCATCATTAAATTTGAAGTACAATTATTCTAAAATAATTAAATATGACCCAAAATATAAATTTCGGACCAGACCAATTTCATTCTTCGAGGCCGGCCCTGCATAATAGATTTTCCTATGTAGCACGACAATTTTTAATTTCATAACTAGTATTTAATTAATAATTAATTTTTAATTTTATTGTACTAAAATGCCCTTTATATAATTTTATATTTACTGCTCCATCACGTCCTACTGTCCTTCGCCGATCGCCGATCACAAAATGCCGGCATCAGTGTCCCGCCGCAACTCCGTTAATGTCTGTTATGCATGATTTAATGACTTCCATGGTTAATATCTAATATTGTTGTTAATATTTACATGTTCATTGTTAAGACATTGTTGGTTGATAAAAAGATATTGTCGTAATTATAAAATGTCCACTAGATTAGCTATCAATATCCCTGATCAATAAATAATGTCCATAATTTTTACAATGTCTCATCTAATAACTTTTACAATATCCCAGACTACTAAAGAGTGTCAATAATGTTTATAATATCCATCAAAAAGAAAATATAAACAGACAAATCAAGAAAAGAGAGAATCAATTAAAGGGAAAACATATAGTCTATATTTTATGCAAAGTGCAAAATATTTAAGATACAAGGGTGTTTTTTTGGGGTCTTTAGATTCATATATAAAATATGAACATTCTCACATATTTTTCAGACTCGTAACTTAATTTCTTTCTTTCTACACAACCTAATACATATAATCTTTTTATATAAACATTAACCTAAGAACCACAAAAATAAATTGCCATCAATATATAGTGTCAAAAATACTACAAAATGTGAACATATAATGCCAAGCTATGACGTATACTTCAATACTTATATGTATGTGAAAAAAATATAGGAGGTTCAATTTTAATACTCTATATAAGTACTCCATTTATTTTAGTAATACTATTTAAATAGATTTCTTTCCAAAAAATAATTGTTTGCAAATAAAATTCATTTCGAATTTTTGCATTTGATAGTTCCGATACTCTTATTTACGAGATAAGAACATATAAATCTTATTTTGATGAAATCTTTTTATATTTTAGCATTGTTCAAGCGGATTTCTTTTTTATGTATTAAAAAAAGTAACAATCAAACTATAAAATTTATTTTGGAACTATGTGAGTATAAAAGAAGTCTCAAGTTGCAAATCAAAATTTTAGAGTCTTTAGATTTAAAATCTAATGTTTTAAGTTTGAAATCTATTCAGAGGGTGTTTCTGAGTGCAGCGAGTCTTGAAAAAATAAATGTGTTAAATTCAAAAGTAGAAAGTAGTTATTCCGAGCATTGATGCGAATCACTTATAGAGCACAATTTACACTTCTTAAATCACAATTCATAATCTAAAGTTGATTGGAAAATACTTCAAATTGTGTTTCAATGGAGTAGAAGCTCAAAAAATATTTTCAAAACACACTTCCAAACACCATCTAACTCTAATGTCTAGCGCCTGGACCGTGAAGTGTTTTTTTTGAATGCTATTGACTCTATTACAAGGTAGTATCTGTTCATACTATTCTCAAGCAAATGACTAATGATACACAAAGAGCCAATGCTGCTGCCTTTGCTGGGGCTCGAACCTGAGTGAACTTCACCATGAATCCTGGGGAGTGGGCTTGCTACCACTCAAGCCAGGGGAGAAGTTCGACCGTGAAGTGTTATTATTCAGTAAACTACTGAACTTCATATAACCAAAGAATAAAGATGGTTAATTTTTCTTAAAAAATGGTTAATTTGTTATGTTGGCCCAATAAGTTTGGCCCACACACCGAAATAAGAATCTAAATAAAAAACACAAAAATACCAACAAAAAAAAGGGGACATAAAACTTTAGGCTTTTTCAACTCATTTTATTTAAAGATTAGTATAGAAATAAAAAATAAAATATACTCCCTCTGTCCCATTTTAAATTGCATGTTTGTTTTTTTCTCTCATCCAAAATAAGTTGGCTGTTACTTGTTATCGTAAACTTTTAAGAGTAAAATATCTAAACTACCCCTAAAATAAGTCACTCTTCTCCACCTTATCTAGTCATTCATCGTCACCTCTCTTAAAAAGTAATGATAATTTTGGAAAATCAACTTTATTTTTTGTTTTCCTTAAATATGCCCAAAACTTTATTTTTTCTTTTCCTTCACATGCCTCCTCATACACTAATTATAGTGATTTAACTTTAATTACTTGATGAAGATGATTGATAATCACCTGATAACAAAGATTGAAAGTTTATCCAAACTTTCCATCCTTATTGGGCCATGTGATATCATGCTCCGAGCCCAAGTTCTTGGGCCTAGTTAAATACTCGTAGAAGAGGTAGTCGGCCTCAGCCCAGTGCTCAGTCAGAGCCCGAGGTTGGCCAGCCCAATCATGCTAACAGATTGACCGGGACATTTATGGTTGTCGTTGTCTGGCCCATATCATTGGCAATGTGGTCCAGAGTAGAGAAGGCCCATGGGCTGATGGAGACTTGATCTGCACATAAAATGGTGATGCATTGAATAAGGCACTTGCATATTTGCATTGTCTATACGTTGGTTTTTTTTTCAGTTCATAAAATGGAAAATAAAACATTAATTTGTTCATTTAATTGTTTTTTTCAAAAACGTGTTTCGAAAATTTCGCACGGTTTATAGAACATTAAGAATTACTATAAAAACCACATGTTTTCATAGTAATAAATGCTGTTTTAGCCTTAACAATCTGTTCTAAAGTAATTGCTGTTTTAGGAATTGATAGTAACTTCAAATCTTGAGTTGAGAAACCACAAATTTTGAGGGAGAAATTGGAAGTCCATAAGAGCTATTAATATGAAAAGAGAATCATGAGACATTACAGACACATGTGAATAGATTTGTGAGAAATAAGTCAAATAACATAAGACAGCAAAAAAAACACAAGAGCACACAACAAGAAACTGTCAACAAACGAACAATAAACGCAACGAAAAGGGTAAAAACCTTACCATCCAACAGACATGGCTCAACATCAGCCTCATCAAAAACAGCCTCCGCGCTCAAATCCTTCAAGCCACCCATTAGAGCGGACATCATCAAGTTTCCCAGGTTTCTTCCATGGGATTGTGATCCTGGAAGTGGGTAATGGTGTGCTTGATTTTGAACAAGCAGAAGCAATCCCCTGTCTAGGCTTGTTCACTGGTGGAGGTTCTGCAAGAACAGGGGAAGCGGTTGTGAATTCAATTCCATTGGTGTCAATGGAAAATTTTCTAGCAAACTAAGATTTTTTTTTTTGTTTAATCCAACTTGTTTATCAATGAAAAACCACCTTTTCAATGTCTTCTTATAACTGCAGCTGGTTGAACAGTCCATGAAGCAAGCCATTGCTGATCAATGAATCTAAGTTCCCATCACATAAGAAAGAAAGAAAATTAAAACATTGGCTTGTGACAATGCAAAGATGGGGGAGAAAGGATCAACAAAAACACAGTTTATATACTGGGTAATGGGTATCAAGAAGTAGTGAGAAATCATTCTGGCAATCCTTCTAGCAAACTAATAATTACTTGTCTTTATCCAACTCTTTTATCAATGAAAAACCACCTTTTTAATAAAAGGGAAAAAGAATTTCTAAAAAAAACTGTGTCTTCATATCCTTCAAAACCCTCCGGCGAGGAGGCAAAGAAGATATCACCCTATCAAGCCACCCATTGTAGCGGACATCATCAAGTTTCCCACGTTTTTTCCTTTGGGTTGGGATCCTTGAAGTGGCTAATGGTGTGCTTGATTTCAAACAAGCAGAAGGAATCCCTCGCCTGGACTTGATCACTGGTGGAGGTTCTGCAAGAACGGGGGAAGCGGTTGCCGAGTTCAACTCCATGGGTAACAAGCACTTGCAAATTTCTCTAGCAATCTTTTTGTACTTTAAATGGCAAACCTTCTAGCAAACTAATAATTATGTATGTTTATCCAACTCTCTTATCAATGAAAAACCACCTTTTCAATGTTTTCTTATCACTGCAGCTGATTGAACAGTCCATGAAGCAAAAGTTCTGAGAAATCTGTCAAAACAACACATAATACTTCATCAATTTTAGTACAACTATTCTCTTGATCAACACAAGCATTCATAAAATGAATCAATATGGTACCTCATCTCCAATGACAACTCGCATTTAAACGAAGCAAGCCATTGTTGATCGATGAATCTAAGTACCCATCACAAAAGAAAGAAAGAAAGAAAATTAAAATCTTGAATTGTGACAAATGGCAATGCAGAGATGAAGGAGAGAGGGTCAATTAAAAACACAGTTTTTATAACAAGAACTAGTAAGACTTGAGAGTTTAGCATCCAATACAAGGCCTTTATATAGTGGTTTTGAATCCAAGAAAATGACTCAGCAAATAACATATCACATGTAAGCCCATGAATCAGCATTAAAGAGGAGTCCGTTTTAACTGTGAACTGATGATATTGTCCGTGCAACATTCGTGCAACGTTTGTGCAATGTTTGTGCGACATCGTATCACATACTTTCATAGACATCACATAGGCTTTGGGAACAAAAATTAATGCCCAGAGAGAACCCATTCAAGCCAAACAACAAGAGCCCAAAACGAAAAGAGAAAAAGAACAGAGCCTTGAAAATAATAGGAAATATTAATTTGTTCATTTAATTTTTTTTCGAAATATGTTTCTAAATTTCATTCGGTTTATTAAAAATCAAGAATTTCTATTAAAAACCATGTGTTTTCATAGTAATAGATGTTTTAGCCTTGAAAATCTGTTCCAAAATAATTTCCGTTTTAGGAATTGATAATAACTTCAAACCTTGAGTTCAGAAACCACAAATTTTGAGAGAGAAATTGGAAGTTTATGGGAACTATTAATGAGAAAAAGAATCATGAGACATTATAGAGACGTGTAGATAGATTTGTGTGAAATAACGTAAAACGTCATTTAATTTGCCACAAATTGGGCAATATGCGTCGAAAACAGATCTAAAGAACTAGTTTATTTTAGGAAATTCAACCATTACAAAGACGATTAAGAAACTGTCAACAAATAAACCAGAACAGAAAGGGTAAAAATATTACCATTCAACAGCCTCATCACCCGTCAAAACGGATATCATCAAGTTGTGCTCAACTGAGAACAAGGAAATGCCGGTGTCCCAGTCTAGACTTGTTCAGTGGTGGATGGTCAGCAAGAACAGGAGAAGCAGTGGCCGAATTCAACTCCACGGGTGCCAACGACTTTCTAATATTTCTCTAGCAATCTGTTCTTTCCTTCTTTCCATGGAAAATCTTCTAGCAAACTAAGATTCTTTTTCTTTATCCAACTCTTTTATCAATTAAAAACCACCTTTTCAATGTCTTCTTATCACTGCAGCTGGTTGAACAGTCCATGAAGCAAATGTTCGAAGAAAACTGTCAAAACAACACATAATACGTCAACAATTTTAGTACGATTGATCTCTTGATCAACGCAAACATTAGTCAAACGAATTGATATGGTACCTCATCTCCAATGGCACACTGCATTTAAACAAAGCAAGCCATTCTGGTTCAATAAATATATGCTCCCATCACATAAGAAAGAAACAAAATTAAAATCTTGACTTGTGATGGGGGAGAGAGGATCAATAAAAATACAATTTTTATATTAAGAACTAGTGAGCAATCACATTAAGACTTGAGAAGTTTCGCATCCAATACAAGGCCTTATATACTTTTTTTGTATTCAAGAAAGTGACTCAGCAAAAAACATGAGTATGACATGTACGCCGATGAATCTTTGATAACAAAATAGGTAATACATTTGACATCAGTGTTTTTTTTAGTTTATGAAAGGAAAAAAAACAGAATGTTGAAAGTAATTGGAAAAAGCAATTTGTTCATTTAATTGTTTCTCAAAACATATTTTTGGAATTCACACAGTTTATAAAACATTAAGTTTTTCTATAAAAACAGCATGTTTTCGTAGTAATAAATGTTGTTCTAGGCTTTTGCCTAAGAAATCTGTTTGAAAATAATTGCCATTTTAAGAATTGATATAACTTCATATCTTGAGTTAAAAAACCCCAGATTTTGAGAGAGAAATTGGAAGTTCCTAAGAACTACTAATAAGAAAGAGAAGCACGGGACCTTATACGCGTAGATAGATTTGTGTGAAACATTGTAAAACGACAAATATTTTGCAACGAATCAGGTAGTATGGAAAACATATCTGTCAACTGGCTCATTTTAGAATTTGGAACTCAACAAAGACAATTATTGTAAACAAAGAGCACAAAACAAGAAACTGACAAGAAATGAACCATAAACAGAACGAAAAACGTAAAAACATTACCATCCAACGGACATACTCAACATCAGCCTCAACAAAAACGGCCTCAACGCTCAAATCCTCTAGTGAGGAGGTGAAGAGGATATCATCCTATCAAGCCACCCATTAAACCAGACATCATCAAGTTTCCCAGGTTTCTTCCTTGTGATTGTGATCATGGAAGTGGCAAATGGTGTGCTTGATTTTGAACAAGCAGAAGGAATCTAATACAAGAAGTAGTGAGCAATCGTATTAAGACTTGAGAAGTTTAGCATCTGAAAAACATATAACACTTAAGCCCATGAATCAGCATTAAAGATGAGTCCATTTTAACTGTGAACTGATAAAGACGCGTTCTAATTTCATATCTGCCACCATCCAGATTAAGAATCGGCTGAGTCAGATCATCATAGACCCAGAAAAAAACTGTGTTAAAGACGCATTTCAACAAACAGTGAAGCGTTTCAGATTTAATGAGATGGAGAAGAAACAGGCAATATTGTCCGTGCAATGTTCGTGCAATGTTTGTGCAATGTTTGGGCGACATCTCACACCCTTTAGTAGACATCACATACGCAATCCATGTCTGTGGGAACAGAAAGTATTGCCCAGAGAGTACCCATTCAAGCCAAACAACAAAAACCCAAAACAAAATTCAATCCGTTTTAATATTATTTGTGCGATATAATGACATCAAACAGAAACAAAAAGGTGAGATCTTTGAGCATTCGTCGCTGCTTTGGAAGAAAACCCAGAGAGGACCAGGCAAAAAACCGGTTACTTTTCATGTTTGCAATGCGGGATCAGGGATCGGAATGATGAAAAGCGTGAAAAAAAGGGAATACCTTTCGATCTGGAGCTGAATCGCCCACCGGAAAGCCCTAACATAGCAATGAACAATCGTTCAACCTATATTTTTGGCAGATCTTCTTCTATACCACCGTTCTTCTACTATTTCAGATCTTCTTCCTCGTCTGGATAATTTTCTTTCGGGCGAATCCTATACCAGCATTCCTCTTCTATTTCAGTCCAACATTCTTTTTGGCAGATCTTCTTCGAAAAAAACAAATATTTAAAAAACAAATACCAATATTTTTTTGGAAAAATTACCTAATCACTATCTATTTTTCCCGCAATTAGATGTTCAATATATAATGTCTATTGTTCCAGCAATTATATGTTCAACAAATACCAATATATAATGTCTATCGCCACTGAACATTGTTCAAATTAAATATACACAATCACTAGATTTTTCCCCACAATTAGATGTTATTTAAATACTTTTTAGAGAATAAAAAAATTTAAGTAATACCTTCGGAGTAACATACTCCATATGTTTTAGTACTATTTAGAGCAAATTTTACTATTTTTTTAAAACAAATACTAATCAACAAATACTAATAATAACATAATTTAAATCTCAACTAGACTTTTTGCCTTTTGAGTACAAATGTCATGATGATCAGGTAAATTTCTATAATAAGATATTTATTCTACCTCAGTTATTAATCATTTTGTTCACTTAGTGAAGTACATAAATAATAAGTGTGTATGTTGTGATCTTTGTATTTGTGGCTCTAACATTTCACTTCGATTGGTTCAAACTACATTTAAATGTCACAATCAAAGTGAATAAGGAAGATACTCACACGATAAAAATTGAAAAAATAGAGAAACAATGGAAGTAGTACAAAGTATATATCTCTTTTTAATTTTTTATTTTAGTTGAAATTCGAAATGCTTTTTTGAACTGCTGATTATTTTTTGTTGTAGGAGTATTTTTTTAAAGTTATTTTTCACACTCGAAAAATAAAAGTTTGTGTCAAACAGTCGATTGTCTTAATATAACAAACTATTATCGTTCAAAAGCCTTAAAATGCATTGAAGTTGAATAGTTAGACAATTGATTGTCAAGTAGTCGTTAATCCATCTACAATGGTCAAAATTTAGATGAAAATTGCTTGTCAAGTAGTTGTTAATCCATCTACAGTGGTCAAAATTTAGATGAAAATTGCTTGTAAAAAAATCGATTAAATCTATTAAATTTACAATTAGTAATTGATTTATTTGACTTATTTGAAAAAAATTTTGAATGATGGTAACAAAAAAATCAAAAATATGAATCACATCGAAAAATAACTTTGGTGAATACATTACATATCCAAGTTCAAGTTACGCCTTTTGAGTTTGAAAAGACTAATAGGTATATCATATTTTAGATGAGTATATAAAACTAAATACTAATAAAAGTAAACAATTAAGTGCATAACCCGTCGCATCAAACTTGACCTGACCCGTTCTGACCCAAAAATTTAACGGATCTTCAGGTTCGGGTCATTTTGGTTTGGAGTCGCAACTCAATGTTCAAAACCTGTTAATTTCCTATTGGGTTTCGGATTAATAACCGATCAGATCAAATTTACTCCGTGATAGATTTTATCCATAACTTTCCGTTTAAATTTTTACAGAGTTTAAGAGAAAATTTGATTGAGATTTATACAAAGATTATTGAATTAATAACTTATATCTTATTTTGGGATAAACAAAAAATATGAGAAATTTACTTTATAAAAAATAAAGAGAAGCTAAACAGCAACATTGAACCACCGAACAAGAACCACCAAGTATAATGCCCAATGTATAGGCACTATATGACCCAAACATTAAAAAAAAAAAAAAGACTCAAGAAGTTGCAAGATTAAAAAAGAAAATGTACTTTGAAGATTAAAACATAAAAGATTAATAAACATGCATATGCAATGCCAACAACTCTTTGCCTTAAAATTCCATTCTCCCTTCTTTCTTCATTCTCACAAGAGACTCCAGAAATTCTTTCACCTGCAATTTTTTTTACCCATCAGTTGAAATCACAAGATTAAGAAATTATAAAACATAATACCCAAAAAAAAAGATAAAACTAAAACTCCCAGTGTTACCTGAGAAGTATTGTAGAGAGAAAAGAAAGCTTTGCTTTCCTTGGGAGCTGCCGATACCAGAATCCCATAACCTCGGTTTCCATCTCGCAAGACCTTAAATGCACGAAACACGAATAAATGTGCATTTTAGTCATGTTACTAGAAATTGAATCCAAATCTTTATTTTATTTTTTTTTTATTTTTTTTCCAAACATAGCTTTAGCCTTAAAGATTACCTTGAAGGCATCTTCATCTGTTCGGTCATCTCCAATATAGAGCGCAAGCACATCCTCATTGTCGTCGAGGCCTACATTGCATATATATGTTCACTATATACTCTTAAAAGATGTTCTTATTTTATCTCGTTGACATTTTATCTTGAATTAGAAAGAACAGAAGTCACGCACCAAGAGACTCCAGCAGAAAGTTTACAGCTTTTCCTTTGTCCCAATCAATATCCGGACGGACTTCTAAAACCTATATAGAAAAAACATTATAAAATGTAAGGAGAACAACAACTAAGGGATCCAGTCTCATAAGGAAAGAAAGCATTGATTATGACCTTCCGTCCATGAGTTAGGACAAGTCTGGGGTAACCCTTCAAGACATCATGGACAATTTGCGCAACCCAAGGCCAACGCTAATGTCAAAATGACAAAACAAACAAACAAACCGTTAGTGTTTACAAAACAAAAACCAAACGAAGAGTTCCACAAAAACCATGGTAACTCTCTCACCTTTCGAACAACATTGCGGTAGTGAACAGATGCACAAAACTTGTGGTTCTCAACACTAGATCCTTCTATATGTTGAGTTTTCCCAGTTAGGATTTCAAAAACCTGCAAGAAGTGTTTGGATTAGAGAGAGACCGAGCTGCGATTTATAGTTCCATTTTTTCATAGAAGCCAAACCACACACCTCCTTGATCAGTGGTATGAACTCGCGAGCAGGCTGGAACACACAAACTTCCTCTCCCTGTTCATAACAGTTGATATTTCAAATTAAGCCACACAAACAAAAAAAACATTCTTTGTCACAAAGAAATGTGATTTATGTTCAAAGTGGATATGAATTTATAAGCATGCAAGGAAACAAGAAAGGTTGGTACATTTTCGTCGGTGGACTTTATGCAATCTGGGTTGATATACGAAACTTCGTTTTTGGGAGGAAATGCGATGTCCATGCCATGGCTACCAGCATAATATAATTCACTCAGTCCCACCAACTCAGAAACCTGGGAATATATATATATATACATATACATATACAAGCAAAAAAATGTCAATTGGTATTAAAATTACTTGAATGTAAACTCCCGCCAACGCAAACAAATTTTTTTCCCATTTTTATGGTCTCATTTTCTAAAATGATTAAAAATGAGTGAAACGAATTACCTTGTCCCGGTTTCTGCCACTGATGATTGCTGTTGGGAAATGCAATGCAATGTTTTTTACAGCAGCACGCATCTGTAATAATTTGGTTGGGATACTTAGACTGCGAAACGATGCTATAGTGGGAAAAAATTATTATGATAATACTCACTTCATCTGACATAAAAGCACGGTTAGGGTCATCAACAATGGGAGAAAGTGTTCCATCATAGTCCAAGAATACCACAATCTTCTTATTCCTTGCTTTGTTGAGAATATATTGGCACGACGTAAGGGCAGATGGATACTTCGTCTGCACAAAAATTGGTGATGAATTGAATAAGGCATTGCCAAGAACTTGAACTTTGATGACAGAATAGGAAATCCATTTGATATCAGTGTTCTTTTTTTCAGTTCATGAAAGGGAGAAAACAGAATCTTGAGAGTAATTGGAAATGGCAATTTGTTCATTTTATTGTTTTCAAAACGTATATTCGGATTTGTTTATAAAACATATAGTTTTCTATAAAAACAGGGTGTTTACATAGTAATAATGTTGTTTTAGCCTTGCCATTTTCAGAATTGATATAGCTTCATGTCTTGAGTTCGAAACCACGAATTTGGAGTGAGAAATTGGAAGTTCCTAAGAACTATTAATAAGAAAGAGAATCACAGGACCTTAGAGACACGCGAAGATAGATTTGTGTGAAACAATGTAAAACGACAAATATTTTGCAACGAATCAGATAATATGCATGGAAAACAGATCTAGCAACTGCCTCATTTTAGAAATTTGAACACAACAAAGACAAGTAGACAACTATTGCAAACAAAGTGCAGAAAACAAGAAACTGTCAACAAACGAAGCACAAACACAACGAAAAAGGTAAAAAAAACATTACCATCCAACGGACGTACTCGACATCAGCTTCATCATGACCAGCCTCCGCGCGCAAATCCTTCAAGACCCTCCTGCGAGGAGGCGAAGAAGATATCATCCTATCAAGCCACCCATTGTAGCGGACATCATCAAGTTTCCCACGTTTTTTCCTTTGGGTTGGGATCCTGGAAGTGGCTAATGGTGTGCTTGATTTCAAACAAGCAGAGGGAATCCCCCGCCTGGACTTGATAACTGGTGGAGGGTCAGCAAGAACGGGGGAAGCGGTTGTCGAGTTCAACTCCATTGGCAACAAACACTTGCAAATTTCTCTAGCAATCTTTTTGTTCTTTAAATGGCAAAACTTCTAGGAAACTAATAATTATGTATGTTTATCCAACTCTCTTATCAATGAAAAACCACCTTTTTAATGTTTTCTTGTCGCTGCAGCTGATTGAACAGTCCATGAAGCAAAAGTTCTGAGAAATCTGTCAAAAACAACACATAATACTTCATCAATTTTAGTACAATTAATCTCTTGATCAACACAAGCATTCATAAAATGAATCAATATGGTACCTCATCTCCAATGACAACCCGCATTTAAACGAAGCAAGCCATTGTTGATCAATGAATCTAAGTACCCATCACAAAAGAAAGAATGAAAGAATATCAAAATCTTGACTTGTGACAAATGACAATGCAGAGATGAAGAAGAGAGAATCAATAAGAACACAGTTTTTATAACAAGAACTAGTAAGACTTGAGAGATTAGCATCCAATACAAGGCCTATATATAGTGGTTTTGAATCCAAGAAAATGACTCAGCAAATAACATATCACATGTAAGCCCATGAATCAGCATTAAAGAGGAGTCCGTTTTAACTGTGAGCTGATAATGACGCGTATTAATTTAATATTTTCATGTCTGACCCCAGATTAAGAATCGGCCGAGTCAGATCACCATAGACACCCAGAGAGAAGAAGAAAACTGTGTTGAAGAAGCTGTTCAAGATTAACAATCGGCTGAGTCAGGCTGAGTCAGATCGTCATCACAGACCCAGGAAAATCCGGGTTAAAGACGTCGTTCCAGAAACTCTGACGCGTTCCAGCCTAAAAGACACGCAGAAAGGAAAACGAAACGGAAACCCATTGCAGAAAACCCGGCGGGCGTTGCAACCGTTTCGATTTAAAACCCAAACAAGAAAAACCCAAAATAAATTTCGGCCCAGAAGAAAAAAAGGCGAGATCTTTGAGCATTCATGGAGGAAACCCGGCGAAAAGCCGGTCCCTTTTCATGGTTGCAATGCGGAAAAAAGGGATCGGGGCTGCATGAAAAAACAGAGGGGGGAAATAAAGGGATTAAATACCTTCCGATCTGGAGCAGAGTCGCCCAGAAACCAGAAAGCCCTTTTGAGTTAAAGAAACAGGGCTGGAAAAACAGAGACTGGACGAAAAAACCAGAGGAGAAAGAGGAGGAAGAAGAAGAAGAAGAGAGGAAGAGGGTAGAAGGGGCGAGAATTTATAAAGATTTAGAGGGCGAAAAAGACGTGCCAAACAAGAAAACCGGTTGCTCTACAGTCTACAGTCCACCCTCCCCCGGTTGTTGAATTAAAATCTAGAAGAAACATTAACCTAATCATCATGTAACAGTCGGTTCGGCTCTTTTTTTTTTCTTTTCTTCAATCTCTTTTTTTTCTGAAAAAAAAAATAGTAAAAACTAAGTAAAAGTCTTACCCCATTTCTTGCTTCAACCATTTGAGTGACATTGAAGAAGTCAGTTAACATTAGGTTTGATTCAATTAGGGTGGTAATATATATACTGGATAAACATTGAATGAGCGAGTTAATTCAATTTAAGTAGTGTAACATATAGTGGGAGAAACACGCCCTCATGTGCAGGTAAGATATATTTTTGCTCAAACCTTGCACGTGAAATTAATTTTTTAAAATTAGGTGACAATGATGTTTAAACTCGTGACAATCTGATCATCAAAGATCTGATATCGTGTCGGAGCTTTTGGCTATGTTCCAAGATTTTTTTATATTTTAACAAGTACTCCGTATTACTTAACCAAAATTATTAGATACTCATCACGGCTGACACTACATATGATAACTGCGTGAATTTGTATGCATACATGTGATAATCGTTTGTGAACTCTGTGTGTTCTTAGATGATTACTCGTATGCGTGCATGGAAATTCACATATATATGGTTGTCATCGGTGGTATCAACCGTAATAGGTTTCTAGCATGACTCTTTTTTAAAATAAAAAATGTTAGAAATTCATCTGGTTTGACACCAAGAATTTGGCACTAAATTATTTTAGAGATACATACAAACAATGATTTTCATGCATAACAAAAATAAGTCTTTTTTATGTATCTTTAAAACGCGCTCTAGGGGTCGATTTAACCTGGTGAATTTCTTGCATGACTATGAGTTAAGGATGCATTCAAAAAAAATTATCCAAAGTACGAGATAAACCGAAACTCGTTCTCCAAACATCCATATCAACATTTTTACTCTTTTAAAATGCTAAAGCCAAATTTGACAAACCAGTAGGTAAGATAAGTCTTGTTTAAGAATAACATTTTTAATTAACGTTAATTTTAAGATGCTTTTTTTATATTGTAGAATTAAGCTTAACTTTTTAGGTGTTTTTTATTGTCACGTGTTCCTCTTATTTTTTAACTACCGACTAATATCTTTGAGATAATATATCATTGAACTTTATTTTTAAAAAAGGAAAAAACTTAATCTTATACTCGTTTTACTCCTTTTTAGGAGGAAGCGTCAAAGGTTTCAAAATATCTTAAAAAGATACGGAGAAAAAAAGAAAATTATTGAAGTAGATGATTAATAGATTTTCTCACTTTTTTTTCCAAAGTTACAACTTATATTTATTTAACTAAATTAATTTTTTTTGCACAAATAACATTTTAAAAAAGTGGGAGTAGAAGGAAGTCCCTCCATATTTTTTCATATCTAATATTCGAGCCTCGCGTTTGCGGTCAAGATGTTAAGATTGTAAGATTAAATAAAAAATAAATTGAACTGAAAAACTTTTGTAGTGTAAATTAAAAATGGATGTGCTATAAAATTGTGGTTTATCTGCAATACCCTAATATGAAATAAACTAAAAAATAAATTAAAAACAAAATTTTGAAAATATTTTGTAAAAATATATAGATCTAATACAATTATTTTTGTATCAATATTTGATATTCTCTCCAGCCAAATTTAAATTGTTTGTTTATTATTCTGTGCATCGAACTTTAATCACTTTCTTTGACCATTTCGCTATTCACTTAATAAATTAATATAGACATGTCAACTTTTGTCTTGTATAACTTTTTATGTAGTTTTTAAATATATAAATCATATTTTTAAATACAACCCCAATTTTCATATAGATTTATTTAAAAATAAGTTTAGTCAAATATTGTAAACAACAATAAGCAACTTAAAATAAGACATATGGAGTATCAATTTTATTTAATTAGTAATCAAAATTTATCAATTTTTAACTAAAAAGTCAAAATTGTGCAAATACTCAAGAAAAGAGTTAGTATTATAATGTGTGTTAATTAGTTCATATTTAAATGTGTGTTAAAGAGTACAACAAAATACTCCCTTTGTCCTTAAAAGTCATTATCATTTTGACTTTAATTGATTTAAGAAAAAGGGATACTGTATTTTGTAATGATTTTTCTAAATTACATTTAATGTAATGGATAAAGTAAAATGTGAATTGTGATGGTAAATTATTAGTAAAAAAATATAGTATGATAGGTAGGTAATTAAGAATTACAAGAGATAAAGATAATTATTAAAAACATGAAAAAAGAATTTTGAGATAAGAAAATAAATTTTTAAAAAATTTAAAAACAAGCCGCCTTGTTTTACCAGAAATGTGGGGAGTACGAATATTACTGCAAATTTCTTAATGAGTAAGGGAAGTGTTTGGTACAATTTGCACCAAATTTGGAAATTGCTATGAAACCCGTGGGCGATTTTTTTCTTCTTTTTCTTTTTCAAACCGTCAATATTACCAACCCCATCCCACATGAACTACTTCCATTATTGAGGGCCTGTTCTTTAGGACTGTAAAAAAGAGATGGATGTTGGAAAAAACTGGAAAAAACTGGAAGGACTGGAAGAAACTGGAAAAAACTGGAAGAAACTGGAAAAAATTAGAAGAAACTGGAAAAAATTGGAAGGAACTGGAAAAAATTGGAAAACCTAAAAAAAATTTTAAAAATATTTATTTTAAATTCTTGTTGTTATAAATTATTATTATTATTATTATTATTATCATCATCATCATCATCATCATCATCATCATCATCATCATCATCATCATCATCATCATCATCATCATCATCATCATCATCATCATCTTAGTGAATGTCTTTAAGATATAAAAAAAAAGTATTACGTAGTATTATTTTTTAAATACAAAAAACTACTTTTACAAAAAATAATTATAATATAAAGTTAGCATAAATATAAAAATATTAAATTTTAAAAAGGCTGTGTAGTTATATTCCACCTCAATTTATTTATGCAGTATTTATTATAAATAATATATTTGTAATTATAATTTATATATTAAAACATTTTGTTTTAAATATCATACATGTCACATAATCAAACCTATCGTTTCTTTCATGATTGACATTTTATTTTCATTGAATTCCTATTTTTGGAATAAAGATATAGAACTTTTTTGTTTACATTTTTTATGTTTTACTCATATTTTAGTCTTTTTCTCTAAGCTCTTTTAACTTACAAATTTTTGTTTTAAAAATTAGAAAAATGAGATATTTTTAAGTACTAAAGGGAAACTGAGATGTCTTATAAAAAAGTTATATTAATAAAACATTCAATGTAACTATTTTATCCATAATTTTTTAGTATAATTTAACATTTTGATGTTTTCCTATTTTATCATGTAAACTAATATACAAAAAAATGTCTTGATCATATTAAAAAGTTGAAGAAAAAAAATAATAAGTGTAAATCGTAAAAATAGTGAGATGAAAAAATTTTTATAAACTATAGTTATGAATATAACAGTTGTAATAATAATAATAATAACAATAATAATAATAATAATAATAATAATCACATTGAAATATATCATTTTTAGAGTAATTGGTTGAGGAGTAGAAAGAATTTGAAGAAAATGAGAAAAGTTTGAAGAAACGGGAAGGAACTGGAAGAAACTAGAAGAAACTGGAAGAAACTGGAAGAAACTGGAAGAACTGCAAGAAACTGGAAGGAACTGGAAGAAACTGAAAAAAAATTGGAAGGAACTAGAAGAAACTGGAAGTTAAGAGTTCAAGTCCTAAAGAACATGCTCTAAGGGCTTGTTCTTTAGGACTGTAAAAAAAGAGCTGGATGTTGAAAAAAACTGGAAAAAACTGGAAGGAACTAGAAGAAACTGGAAAAAAACTGGAAGGAACTGAAAGGAACGGGAAAAAAATTGAAGGAAATGGAAGAAACTGGAAAAAACTAGAAGGAACGGCAAGAAACTGGAGACAAACTGGAAAAAACTGGAAAACCTAAAAAAACTTTAAAAATATTTATTTTAAATTCTTGTTGTTATAAATTATTATTATTATTATTATTATTATTATTATTATTATTATTATTATTATTATCATCATCATCATCATCATCATCATCACGTTATCTTAGTGAATGTCTTTAAGATATAAAAAAAATATTGTTATTTTTTAAATACAAAAAACTACTTTTACAAAAAATAATTATAATATAAAGTTAGCATAAATATAAAATATTAAATTTTAAAAAGGCTGTGTAGTTATATTCCACCTCAATTTATTTATGCAGTATTTATTATAAATAATATATTTGTAATTATAATTTTTATATTAAAACATTTTGTTTTAAATATCATACATGTCACATAATCAAACCTATTGTTTCTTTCATAATTGACATTTTATTTTCATTGAATTCCTATTTTTGGAATAAAGACATAGAACTTTTTTGTTTATACTTTTTATGTTTTACTCATATTTTAGTCTTTTTCTCTAAGCTCTTTTGACTTACAATTTTTTTTATAAAAATTAGAAAAATGAGTAATTTTTAAGTAATAAAGGGAGAAACTGAGATGTCTTATAAATAGTTATATTAATAAAACATTCAATGTAACTATTTTATCCATAATTTTTTAGTACGGAGTATAATTTAATATATTGATGTTTTCCTGTTTTATCATGTAGACTAATATACAAAAAACTGTATTCTTCATATTAAAAAGTTGAAAAAAATACGGAGTAATAATAAGTGTGAATCGTAAAAATATTGAGATGAAAAAAATAACTTGTAAACTAAAGTTATGAATATAACAGTTGTAATAATAATAATAATAATAATAATAATAATAATCACATTGAAATATATCATTTTTAGAGTAATTGGTTGAGAAGTAGAAAGAATTTAAATAAAATGAGAAAAGTTAGAAGAAACTGGAAGAAACTAGAAAAAAATGAAAGAAACTAGAAGGAACTGGAAGAAACTGGAAGTTAATAGTTCAAGCCCTAAAGAACAGGCTCTAAGCTCAAGTTGGGAATTATGAAATAAAATTTCATGACTTTTGAAATTATTTTATTTACAAAATGGTACATTGATAAAAAATAAAAATTACATATTAAAGAACTAGGTCAACTGTTCTACAAAATAAGAGGTGACAAGAGTATTTTATTTTATCAAATAATCAATGAAATACACAAATAAATAAAAATTATCGAGAGGATATAAAAAATAGAATTGTAATCAATATTGAGACGGATGGTGTAAATGTTAGAGCACTGGTAATACTAGCAACGCCCCACGGCGTGAGGGGGCGTTTAACGCCCCACCGGCGTGAAACACCGCCCCCCTCCGGGCGTGATCGAGCGTGATCGCCCTTGCGTCAAACGAATGACGCGGCGTCATTCGTTACCCCTCCCCTTCCCAACGGCTTTATAGCTGTTTATCCCATTTTTTTTAAAAAAAAAATTCTTATATATTCAAACCCCCCCTCCCAATCTCTCACACTTTCTCTTCTCAATCTCTTCTTCTTCCCATTTTAAAATTCGAAATTCGAAATTACCCTCTTTCTATTCAACATGAATCCTTCCGGCTCCGGCTTCGTTCCCGACGATCTCCCGCTGAGTGACGCCGCGATGTGGTTCTACCAAGAGTGGGGCGATCGACCGCCGATATACGAGACGCAACAATCGGGGTACGTCGACCGAGATTCGGTTCCGGAGACTCAACCGGAACCGTCCGGATCGAAAAAAGTACACGCCGGAGGAGCCACAAAGCCAAAAGCACGTTGACCGAGGCAGCATGGTCAATCCAAAAGTGGACGCCGGAGGAGGAGTGCATATTGGCGTCGGCTTGGGTTGACGTCTCCGAGCATCCTATCATTGGTAAAAAATTTATTTTTTCTAATATATTTATGTTTTTATTTATATATATTATATTTAATGGTGTCTAAACAAATTGTGTAATATATTTTTAAAGGTACGGAGCAAACGAAGGATGCGATGTTGGATCGTATCGAGGAGAAGTTCTTCACGGCGATGAAGAAGGACGGCTCCTACCGAACCCGGGACCAACTCATTTCCAAATGGAGCCACATCAACAAAAAAGTACGAAAGTTTATGGAGTATACGAGGAATGCTCCCGGTCCCGGAGGAGCGGCACGAACGACGCCGATATTCTCCGGCTTGCCACGGCCCGGTATCAAGACGACGGGAACCAAGGCAAGGTGCCCATCGATCTTTGGAAGATTTTGAGTCGTTCCCTGAAGTGGCAACAACTCAACAATCCTGACGGCGGATCATTGCGGAAAAGATCCACCGTCGCCGCCGAGGTTGAGGTCGACGAGACTATCGGTTCTACCGATCAAATCCATCCCTTCAACGTTGTGGATTCCGATGACGAGGACCCCATTCCACGACCGATCGGAAGAAAGAAGGCAAAATCCATTGCCTCTGGTTCGGGAGGGTCCGCCTCTGTTTCCGCTTCTTCCCGCGACGAAATTGGCCGGGCAATGGTTGAACAACTTCGGGCGTTCAATCTCCAAGAACAAGAGAGGTTGAAGCTTAAAGAGAAGGAGTTGAAGCTAAAGGAGCAGGAGGCCGAGATGAAAGTCATGCAAACCGACCCCGGGACGTTGTCGGAGTTTGGACGAATTATCTACGAGCAAAGAATGAGAGAGATCAAGGAGAAATATAATTTACCTTAGTTTTTTTATTAATGTATCTTTTTTTTTTAAATTATTGTCGTTTTTTTAATTAATGTGTTTTTTTATTATTCGTGTTTCAATTTAATTAGATAATAAATTAATTACATTTTATTAATTTAATTTTAGAAGATATATATTTAAAAATGTAAAAAATGAAGGTTTGAAGCCCCAGTTTGAAGCCCCGGGGCTTCAAACCCATTTCCAGTGAATTTTGGGTGTAAGTTAAAGCTGACGTGGCAGAGAGAGAAAGTTTGAAGCCCCGGGGCTTCAAACGTATTACCAGTGCTCTTAATGTAAAAAACATTTATAATAAGTGACAAGATATAAAATGAGATTATATTTATTTATTTAAGGAGGAGGGTGAATTAGAAATTAGAATCAATGACATTACTTAACAAAGAAATACGGCGTAGAAAAATATTTATGGCATTACCAAAAATAGAATCCATGCAATAAAAAAGAGAGTGACGCCAAAAATATATAAATAGGGCATTACATGTTTAGAAGGAAGTTACGGTCGTAAATGGTGACAAGGCAACACGTGGCACGGCGTATGTCATTGATTAAAACACGCAAATCTGACGTAGATCACCGCGAATCCAATGGACGCCGTGAATCGCAATTTCAAAACCGTGTACGCGGGCCCCAATTTGCAATTAAAAGTTAAACGTTCGAAGTTTGCGCAATCTATGACGGTTTACCATTATTACTCCCTCCATTGGTTATAAATTAGGACTTACCAGATAAAATTTAATGATTTTTAAAATTATTGTATTTATAAATTTATAAATCAATAAAAAATAAAAACTATATATTAAAAATAATTTCAAAGATTCTATAAAATAAGAGGTGACAATAGAATTTTATTTTATCAAATAATCAATAAAAACACACTAATAAACAGAATTTATCAGAATAAGAGACAAAAGAAAATTGTAATAAAAATTGGGACGGATGGATATTAAAATAGTTTTATATGATTAAGGTTTATGACCATAATCACTCTTAATATATTTTGGGAAATTTTAAAGATCTCAAAATATTATAAGAATAATGTGACACATAAGAATTTTTTCCTGAAAATTAAACATATTCAATCATATATTTCAAATAAAGTGGGACCTAAGAATTATTATTAAAAACAAGTGAGGCTAATTAGGAATAATTTTTTACATTTTCAAACAATATCATCGTTCTTTAATGGCATATTCAGCAAGAGTGTTATAGTTTAGAGTTAGAATATACTCTCTCGGTTCTAATTTAAATTACTCGTTTCAATTTACAATTTTGACTGAAATAATTTTTTAATTAATTTTAGACAGAACTCTCGAGATAGAATGAAAAGACTATGAAAATATCAAAATAAGAGTCTTAAAACTTTTAAAACTAGAATATGAGTTTACACTGTCATTGTACAATGTCACACTCACTACATTGTCACATTATATCTGTAACACTATCATCGACGCATTATCATCCATCGCTGCGGCCCGCGGGCCACGAGAGTGCCATCGCAAATCACTGACGGTTGACTGATCACACTGATATATTACGCTGTCACCAGTTTTTTATCACATTGCCAACACGTACTCTTACGCAACACTTTCATTATAATTCTATTTTGGTCGTAAAAGACTTAAGATTCCTATTTTATATTTTCATACGTTTTTACACCTATTTAGGGAAATTTCTTTTACTTTTATATGAAAATTGGCATGGAATTTAAAAATAAAAAATATATATTTAAAAATTACATCAAAATTTTTATAAAATACGACATGACATGATTGTATTAATTTATCAAATAAATACTGAAAATGGGTAACGAAAGTGAATAAAGTTTAGAATTTTGAATGGTGAACTGACATCTTAAATTGTGATGGGGAGAGTACCTGTTTGCATGATTAGTGTTAGTGGTTAGCATTTTGATTTTTTAGTGTTTGGAAAACCAATTATTTAAAACAATTTACAAATTACTAAAAAGCCTAATTTGTCAAGCCCGTGATGATAATAAAAGGCATATTGAGGGTGTGTTTGATGAGCAAAAAAAATATGAGTTTTGATATATCCAGATATCAGAATCTATTTGTTGGTGTTTGATTAAGTTAAAAGAGATATGGGAGAACTCCAGATAAATAAGTCAAAAACTATAAAATATTAAAATATGAGTCATAAGTTTTTAAAGATGACATTAGTATACTGTCAAACTCACCACATTGTCACATTGTAACTACCACACTATCACCGTCACACTGTCATTTGTTACCACCGGCCACTAGAGTGCCGTCGCGAATCGCTTACGGTTAGCTGATCACACTGACATCATATTACACTGTCATCCTTTTTCATCACACTGTCAATGTGTACTCTTACACCACACTGTCGTTATACTCCGCCCCCATTTTTGTTTTAAAAGACATGAGACTCTTATTTTGGTATTTTTATACTTTTTTAATTTTATCCATTGAGATTTCTTAAGAGATATTGAATTTGATATCGAGAGATATCAAAAATCTTTTAAATGTAGGGTTTCGATATCTCCAGAATTTAGGAGATATCAATATGTAGTAGGTTGATGTCTCTCTCAACCTACGGGCATACGATACCTTAGTAGTGACCTTTAAAAGTGGATATGGCATGTCTCATTAAAAGTTTATGTGAAATTACATATTTAACCTTCAATTTAATATGAACATGATAGATTATGTGAGACATCAAATTAAGGAATTGCAAGAGCAAGAAGAGTAGCCATCTCTCTCCTTAAATAATAATAATAATAATAATAATAATATTATTATTATTATTATTATTATTATTATTATTATTCCGCATTACTATTATTACGAGGTTTAATTAGGCCACATCGATTTTGTGGACCTTATTTATTACGGAGTATTTTAACCGTTTGTAATGATTTTGGGCCTGTTTGGGAATAGCGTTAGCGTTTTGAGAAGGCTATCTACGGGCAGCGTTTAGAGTAGTGTTTTCAAAATAATTTGCACCGTTAAAATTTTATCCAAAACGCTAACGCTAATCTCTATTGTTATTCCCAAATAGGCCCTTTGATTGACCTTTTCAAAGTTTCGAATATACCAAATTAAAATAATGTGATTAAGTCCGCATATTAAATACTCCCTCCGTCCCAAAAAGAATTTCCTACTTTGATTAACGTGCAAAATCCCGTGCATTTTAAAATGATTTTATTTGCAAATTGGTAAGGAAATAACACATGGAAAAATTATATTTAAAAACTACATCGAAAACTCTACAAAATAAGAGGTGACAAGAATATTTTATTTTATCAAATGATCAATGAAAACACGCAAACAAAAAAGAATTATCGAGAGACCGTAGTAGTAAACATGAAGGACTTTTTGGGACGGAGGGAGTATAAACTTTCGGACTATCAAATCACTTTCGGAGTACAATTTATCAAATCCGTATTTTCAATTACCTCTATTAGAGCATCAGCAATGGGCGTGGAAAACCCATGCCACGCTTGTCAACTCAGCACCTCCCTCAATTTGCCTCGTGTGGCTGGGCAATTCTTCCACAGTTTTGAGGGGCATGAGCGAGGCACTCCATGTCTCCATGCTTCTCTTCATCTTTTTTTTTTAATTTTTTTCTTTTTAAGAAAAAAACATTTTTTTCGTAAAGAAGAAAAAGTATTTTTAATTTTTTTTGATAAAATAAAAAATATTTTTTTTATAATTTAAACACATAAAAAATGTAAAAATAGTAAAAATAATGACTTGTCACTGCAGAGTTTGCCACTCCATTCAAGTGTCACTTGCTGACTAGACTATTTTTGATTGGTTGAGATGTAACACGTTAGCGTGTGACATTCCATTATTGCCTCACCATTGTTCGTGCTTTTATTCCTAGTATATCTCGCAAGTTGATCATCCATAGCTAGAAGCAACTTGGAGCACATGTCTGGAATGAAGTCAACAGAAGGGGTTTGTGAAGATAGTCACTAGAAATAGGGAGACAATTATCCTGAAAAGATAGTGATTTTTAAACCAAAAAATTCCAAATTGGTAAAATATAAAAAAAAAACCCGTACTATACCGAACTAGATGGTCGGTCTCATATTAGAGATACTCCACAATAATTTATTTTTCTATTGTCTTTATAATTCATAATAACTACTCTATTAGTTCGCCTACTTGTAAGTGCAACATTTCGATCAAACAGTAGACCACACTACCTTCACTACTTTGGGATTGGTAATTATTATGGTGTTGAAACTTGATTGTGTAGGAATGTAGCATTATGGATTAAGAAGTCTTTGTCACTGGCCATATCCACTCCTCACACTATATAATTTTCTCCTATATTGTTAGAATTCTTTATGTAGGTGTCACTTTCGGTCCCTGAAACAACGATGATCGGGTACTTGGGAGCGTCCCCACACCAAATCTTTTATGAATTATAAAAACATTTAGTGTTTTATGCTTCTGACTCCGTCCTCGCATGAATCTATGTCTCTGGCTCGGTGTAACTTAGATATTCCCTGTTGTATTTTACATGAATTTTTAAAAATTTAAATTATGTTATTGAAATCTATGCATAAAAAATGACTTTGTATAAACCAAAAAATTTTCTCGTGAAAGAAGAAAATTTGATTAGAAATTTGAGCTTATTTAAAAAAGAAAAACAAAAATGTAGAAAAGGGACACTCAAACAAGTTAACAAACATGCACGTTGCCAACATGTACATGTATCTTGGTGTTGTAGTAGAAACAATCGAAGAAACGGCGGCGTTTAGGTATCCGACGTGGCGACAGTTAGGATGTTGACTAAATGTACAAGACTTTGTCGCGGCGCTGACTGGACACAACGCGGCGGGTCTTCGCTGACAAGGACGCTTGCTTTGGTTTCCAATCGACGAATGAGTAACTGCCACGTGGATGCTTTGCTGGATGCCACATTGCTTAAAAGGTTATGCAACAGCTGGATGCCAAGACCGTCAATTTCAAAACTGGGCCGGGCTAGGTGAACAGTACACCAACCCACATTGCTTCAAATATTCTAGCCTACTAGGTGAACAATTTATTTTTTTTAAAAAAAAAGATAAATCCCATGCCCGAGGGTCTTTTCAGACCCAGCCGAACGATCATTAAGATGATGTATGCAGAATAGTGTTAAACAATGGAGTCCGTATTTGGTACTTGCAGAGACTATATGTTTAACATAATTGTTTCTTAGCACAGATGTTAGAAAACGAATTCGGATCTACCCCTTGACATTTCTTATCTTTATCAACTGTGCAACACCCATCACGTGTGAACAATTTGTTCAACTTACACGGAGTAATTTATTTTTTTTAAAAAAAATTGCCATGTATACCCTAACTTTGAGCAATATATCATTTTGTTACCAAAGCTTTACTTTCTTTCAAAAAAATATTTAATCTTTGAATTTTTTTACAAAAGTGCATGAGGTTAGTTTCAATATTACTATCAGATAACTTTGAGCTTTATTACATTTTTATATATTTCTAAATTTTAATTTTAACCCCCCTCATTTCTTTTTCAAAAAAGGTAGAAGTGGGGCACTTGAAGAAGAAAAGGGAGAGAATATGAGAGAAAAAAAAAGAAAAATAGTGAGGTCAAAATTAAATATTAGAAACATATAAAATTATGATTGCATCTAAAATGATATGAAAGTAACTTGTACAGCTCCAAATATTCGTGTGAAATTTTCTCAAAGTTCAGTTATCTGTTTCATTTTATTTTTTTGTTTGGTTGTATCTATTATTTAATGAGTAGAAAATTAATTTTGTGAAAACATTATACAGTACTCCCCCATCTAAATTTAATCTTCTATTTTGACTCTTTTTTATCAAAGTTTGTAAAATTTGATCACGGTATGGGAAAAAAGATACATTATTTTTTGATTTAAATCTAATATTTATAGTTTCTTTCGAAATATAGTTTTAAAATATTAAAGTTTTATCAAATATTCTATGTAAAAATATTAATACTAATGATCTAATTTTTTACATTAGTGACCCTAAAAAATCAATAAACGGATCGCATCTGTGACTCAAACCGCAGGTACAGTTGGACTGGAATCGTGCATTTGGGCTACTCTTACTTAGCTACTACGCCGTGAAATGTATGCACTTGGCCCACTCTTTAGTTACTTGTCTAAAATTGGGCCACTCCCATTTGCTTGTTCTGTAGACAAAAACAAACACTAAATCTTGCACATCAGAGCGTGTTAGAATATAAATCTTGTTCTGAGCCTATAACCAAAAGATTAAGTTTTTTTGCTGGATTAATTCATAAGCAGTACAAAAAGTAATGTCTATTTTTATAAAAAAAAATAATGGATGCTTTCATTGTATATACCATGATTTTCAATCAAATACCTTAAACCCATCAATAAAACATCTGATACAAATAAGTCAAACCCTGAGAAGAGAGACCTAATTAGTTGTCACATTTATTCTTTTCTCTGCATAGATTTTAATTATACAATTTTATATCTTTTAAACTCTGTGTAAAATCAGAATGAAAAAAGTTATTTAGAGATAAAGGGAGTCTTCGAAAACCATAAAAGACATTTATTATTAGTATCACATCACTCCATTTAAATCTATATTTAAATATGTCCACAATGACTTCATCACAATGACTTCTGAGAAAGTTGAAGATAATGTAAGGATTTTACTTTAAAAGTTTTTAGCTTCACTATAACATCA
The DNA here is from genome assembly GCA_900332095.2 of Cuscuta campestris. Classification (NCBI taxonomy): domain Eukaryota; kingdom Viridiplantae; phylum Streptophyta; class Magnoliopsida; order Solanales; family Convolvulaceae; genus Cuscuta; species Cuscuta campestris. The sequence goes on along the minus strand of OOIL02006793.1, from coordinate 825,075 downwards.
CTCTAATAGAATTGATATTTAAATCAATCTAGAATTAACTTGCTAGTGAAGTTGTTCAATATGTGTGTCTAAGAAAGTTGAAGTTGAATATGAGATAAGAATTTTACATAAAAGTTTTCAATTTTACTATATTTTTACATTACTCAAATTGAATCAAGTCTAGAGTCAACTTGTTTATTCAATGTTTGTCTCACTATATATTACACCATTCAATTTGAATCAAGTCTAGAATTTACTCGTTTGTTAAATGGTTGTCTCACTATATATTACACTACTCAGATTGAATCAAATCTAGAGTTAACTCGCTTGTTCAATGTTTGTCTCTCAAATAGTTGAAGCAAAAAATATGGTAAGACTTTTACGGATTATTAGATTATAATATTCTTCATTTTTCCCAAAAAAAGTCATTTTTTAATGGTTGCTAAATAAATCTCCTTCATGAATTTATCCTTTTCTTCTTCCATTTCCTGCTATTATTATGTTTTCTTTTATTTTAATTTGTATTTCTCATTCTCTTTTCTGCTCTAATATTAATATCTCATTTTTTGGTTCTTATTTGTCTTTTTTTCTTCTGTTAATTTTTTCGCTAGCTTATCTTTTTTCTGTTAATGGTATTGTTATTGATTTAATGAAATACGGAGTAATTCTTTATTGCAAAAAATAAAAATTATGAGTGCCAAAATTAGGCCAAAGTTACACCTTTTTCATAGAAAAGTTAACACCCTCAAATTATGAGTCGTGCTTTTTTTAATTTTAAAGTTCAAATTTGCTTTTTGCAAAAGATTCAGATCATATTTTCTTCAATTTATTCTTTTACTTATTTTTATTAAAATTAGATTAAATCAAATCAAATCAGACTGTATTAGAAATAGTTTTAATAATAAAAACATCCAGATCAATTATTTTTTTTTGAAAGTAAAGAAACTTCATTATTGTAAAAGAGGGATTACAAAATTCGGGGGAGTAGAAACCCAAACAGAACGACGGGCCTCTGCTCTCCTCGCAAGAGAATGAGCAACAACGTTTAACTCTCTATGAACAAAACTGATAGAAGTAGAGCAAAAACCGACCAACAAGGCCTTACATTCAACAATTAATGAACCAAAATAAGAAGTAAGAGAGAATGAAGTGTCTGAAATTGCTGAAACCACACGTTGACAATCCATCAAGATCTCCACGTTATGAATATCAAGCGTCTTGATCCATGATAGAGCTTCACGACACGCCATAGCCTCCGCTATAAGAGGGTCCGGAGAACATAATAATTCCCCATTAATAGCAGCAAGAAAACAGTTCGTCGGAGAAAATAGTGCACATCCAGATCAATTATTATTCCAATCATATCAGAACTAAAAGAACATGATTTTAATCTTGTTGTGCATTAAAACTTAAAAATAAGCCTAGAACTAAATCCAAAAAATTTTCCAAACCGACGAGAAAAATAATAAAAGACGAAACAGGAAACAAACAGTTAATTACTCCGGAAAACTTAATTAATCACTCCCCAGTCCCACAATCCCCGTTATTATAACGACTGGTTTTGCTCCGCCATTCCCGGATAACCACCCCCTCCTCCACCACCATGCCACCGCCGCCGTCGCCGGCCCGGTTGTTCTTCTTCCTCCTCCTCATCATACCCCCATGTATCCTGGCATCCGCGGCGGTTTCTCAAGATCCCGATCAAGAAGCCGGCTGCACGGGCCGATGGATCCACATCCGCCGCCTTCCGCCGCGGTTCAACCTCGACCTCCTCTCCAACTGCTCACAATACCCACTCTTCGACGACTTCTGCCCTTACCTCCCCAACCACGGCCTCGGCCGGAAAACCCACAACTCCTCCCACAGCTGGTACCGCACCGACCCTTACATGCTCGAGCTCGTCTTCCACCGCCGCATGCTCGAGTACCCCTGCCTCACCCCCGATCCCCGCCGCGCCTCCGCCGTCTACCTCCCTTACTACGCCGGAATCGACGCCCTCCGCTACCTCTTCGGCCCCGACACCAACTCCAGCTTCCGGCACGGCCTCGATCTGTACGACTTCATATCCCGCAAGGATTCCGTCTCCGTGTGGAACAGAAATCTGGGTCACGACCACTTTCTGGTCATGGCCCGACCCGCCTGGGATTTCACCCAGCCGTTGACCAACGACCCGCCGATCTTCGGGACCTCGTTTCTTGAATTGCCGGAGTTCTTCAATCTCACCGCCTTAACCCTGGAATCCAGAGCTTACCCATGGCAGGAAATCGCGATTCCTTACCCCACCTCCTTCCACCCTCCCAATCTGGCCTTCTACGAGGCCTGGAAGAACAGGGTGAGAAGGTCAAAGAGGACCACGCTGATGCTGTTCGCCGGCGGCGGCGGAATCTCGGCGAATCCGAACATCCGGCGGAGCATCCGGCTGGAGTGCGACAACGCCACCAACAGCGCGGACCTCCTCCTCAAGGATTCCGGGTACGAGAAGATCTGCGAATTCGTGGATTGCTCCAACGGGGCGTGCGAGCACGACCCGATCCGGTTCATGAGGCCGATGCTGGAGGCGGCGTTCTGCCTGCAGCCGCCGGGGGACACGCCGACGAGACGGTCGACGTTCGACGGGATCATCGCGGGGTGCATCCCGGTGTTCTTCGACGAGATGACGGCGAGGCGGCAGTACGGGTGGCACATGCCGGAGGAGAAGTACGAGGAGTTCTCGGTGTTCCTCCCGAAGGAGGAGGTGGTGTTCAAAGGGAGGAGCGTGGTGGAGGAGCTGGCCAGGCGGCCGAGAGGGGAGGTGTCGAGGATGCGGGAGAAGGTGATAGAGATGATGGAGAGGGTTATGTACAGAAAACATGGAAGCTCGATGGGGCTGAGGAACAAGAAGGACGCCATTGATATTGCAATTGAAGGAACTCTGCAAAGAATCAAATCTAAACTTGAACACTCTTCAGCTCAGTGATGAATTCTTGAATCTTCATCTTCATCTTCTTGTTCTTTCATTTCTTATTCATGGTGGAGGGGTGAGACACTTTTATGTAAAGTCTCCATAGCCAATTTCTTGTTAATTTGGTTCACCCCAAATTGAGTGTTTTTGTAGTTTTATTGTATGAAACAAAAAAAAAAGATTGAATTCCACTAATAATCCTCTATGTTTGAGAAGAATATTTCATACTCCCTCCCTCCGTCTCACTCTCTTTGTCCACTTACCTTTTGGCACACCATCCAATGCACTTCTTTAATTCATTTTATCTTGTAATTTGTATATTAAAAAATTATAAAAATTATATATTAATAATCTATATGTTAAGACGAACCAAATAAGATCACACATGACTATTTTTAGGCTTACACATTGAGAGAATTTGATGAGTCAAAGTGCTTAGATGAACAGTTCCAAAAGTCAAAAGTGGACAAAGACAATGGAACGGAGGTAGTATTATGTAGTTTCAGTTTTTTTAAAATGTAATTTCAGTTCTCAAAATGACACTAACAAAAACCTAAAAAATGACAATGTTCCAAGATCTTAACGGGTGTGTGTTTAATGATAGAGGACTAAAATAGAAAAATGTTAACAATTTGTGAAATGTCAACAATTTTGAAGTAATGAACTTACAAATGAAATTAGAGTATAGATAGGCCTCAAAAGAAATTTCATAAAATAATGAACTAAATCTGAAATATCAATAACTTTGAAGGACAATTTGTGAAATGATCTCAAGTGAAAATATACATGAATTTTCTGACCTGGAAATTGGAAACATGAGCTACATAGAGTACAAATGGAAACATGAGCTATATGCCAGTTACTTAGACCAAAAACAAAGGTGGACTGTTTTGCCCTGTAAATTTATTGAATACTCCGTAAATTACAACATTTTAATACAAACAGCAAGCAGTGCACATACTATATGGTTTTATTATTATTTTTTTTACAGAAGTGACTGAAATTGGAGTGATATGACACAGATGAGGGTGAAAACGGTACATTTTCCATTCAAACTTTAGCTACTGGGAGTCTTTGGAAGGAATCTGAGGAAATGTTCATGTGCCTGTGATATTAAGGGTTCATCATCCCATAGGTCGCGATACGTCTCAGGCTGTTCGCTTCTTCTCTGGCTTGTCACATAGTACATTTCCTTTCTCCATTCTTCGATCGGTGGATAATCACACTCCGCAGCCAACCAGTCATCGTACTCAAACTGTAGACCATGAGAAATTGTTTGTCACAACCTCAAGTGAATAAGAAGAACAAGAAGAAGAAGAAGAAGAAGAAGAAGAAAGTCATGTCAAGTTAAAAAATTTCATGGCAATGTGAATTAAATGCTTGTCATAAGTTCAGTGCTCTTAAAAAAAATACCTGTTGTTCCCCAAGTTGATGGGTATGTCTTTTTGGGAGACCACGTTTCTCCATGTTCAAGTAGAAAGCTTCAATCTCAGCAACCATTTCTTCCTCTGGTGGAAGACGAACTCGACCAGATAGGACCTTGGCAATCCATTTGCTTTGCAACTCAAACAAGATGAACGGAGCAACCTTGAAACAACAGAAGAATATGGTCAAGAGCTAGCTATACATGGAAGCAACGGGAAAATGTTCATAGGTGAAAAAGTATTATATACCTTCCATGGAATTCCAACAAATGAAAGCCCCGGGGCGAGGGACGGTGGGAAAACATGTTTGTACAGTGGCCCAACACGATTGTCATCCAAGCGTAAAACACGGCCAGTTTCAAGGAAAGGAAAACCGTATTTGTATCTGAAAGAAAATTAAGAGGGGCAGCAGCTTGTGAGCTTGTCCAATGTGGTTGTCATCGGGTTGGCGCTTGAGGCCTTTAAACCTAGAATTGGAACCTGGTTGTGACATTTATGCCCGACGTTTCAGGTGCAATGAGTGTGTCTCATGTTTTCTCTAATAATAATAATAATAATAATAATAATAACAACAACAACAACAACAACAACAACAACAATAATAACAACAACAACAACAACAACGATAATTATAATAAGATTACTATGTAAAAGTTTAGGTGTATTGAATATTGACTTTTAAAAAACCATAAAAATCTAGGTGTATTCAATTAGGTATTAAAAAAGTCAATCGAATTTTAGTGCTATTCAATTGAGATTTTTAAAAGTGAATAGAATGCTATAAATATTCAAAATAGTACAAAAGCTATGGAATTAAGGAAATGAGTCATTCTTGTGGATTTTTTACCCTTTAATATAAATAACCCTACTCCATTATTTTCTATCCCTGAGAGCAGGTATCTGTTCATCGAAATTTTCTTTCTTCAATAGCCGATTTTCGTAGACGATTTGCATTTACCTTTACTTTGAATCACTAGTATTTTATCTATAAAAGTTAGACTTTTTCTGTAATTTATTGTTTTCATACTGTTTTACAATAAAGAAACAAAATAGAAAGCAGAAAGCAATCTGTCTTCATTCTTTGTGTTATCTAAACCCTTTCAGCAATGGCGGGTGGAGAGGATGATTCTACGCATCTTCCAGGCTTCCATCACTACATGGAGGCTAATCAGGTATTTTTACCATATTTATCCTTGAACAGTTTAAGATTTTTGGATGTCTGATTTCATTGTTGTAACAGATTGAAGCAAACAAACCACTAAGAGCTGCAGAGCTCTTGTGGAGTTCATACGTTGTAGATTATGAAGCTAGTAATTCCTTAGCTAGGTATTGTAAACCGATTGTCTCGCTGAGTCCATTGTCTCGCTGAGGTGAATTTCACTTGCAATTTCACAAGTACGGAGTAAATTATTTTTTCCAATTTAACTTTTCTTTATTTCTTGCATGCCTTAATCGGTGGGTTTTTTCCATGCTTCAACTACTTCTCATTTAAGGTCAGGGAATGCGCAAAGAACTTGATACTCTCAAACACAAAACAAAGACAAATCCCAAGAAATCTCGAATGGATTGGAAAAATCCTATAATTTCAAAAGCTTTCAACAAAGTTGTTGATAGTGCGGGGTTAGGTAAAATTCATTATTTACTATTTCTTCAGGTTAGGGTGGTTCTCTAACAGCTTTCATTGTTGTATTACACGTAAAAATGTACTTGATCAAATAGGAGGCGCATCCCACGGACTGAAGACTAAAAAGATGTAAGATTAGTCCGGAAGCGTGAGAAGCATTCAGCTGTTGGCATAACAGTAAGAGCTCCATTAGATGATCGATGTCGCAACATAATACTCACTCCATCCTCCCATCAAAGATTTCAAAATTTGACTTCAAGTTTATTAAAAAAAGTGTTGAAAATATTTCAGAAAAATAAGGAGTGAGTTGTTACAATTTGATCAGAAGATACAAAAGTATTTTGAACCACACATGCTTTTCCAAAAATGGAAATTGAAGTGAGAAAATTATTTCGGGATAGATTAAAAAGGATAGTGAGAAAACTTTTGTGGGACGGAGGGAGTATATGAAATATTTCAGGGCATTAAATTTAGATCAGTGTCTAGGACATTTACCTCTTTATTTGAAGCAAAGTTCATGGACTCATAAGTTATACATCGCAAAAGGTTAACGATCATAAAGGTATAAGATTTGTTAGACCACTTAGACCACTAGAGGAGAAGAGCAGTGTAAATGAATTTAACTAGACTAAATTCACAGTTAGGTTGATAATGACAATACGACATGAGGTGCATATATAGTTGCATCTTTGGTAGATAGGAATAAGAGGGAGGCAGCATTCTGCTATTGTGTTCTGAAGTTTTGTTCTAAGTATCACAACCCTCTTACTCTGTGCTACTTAAAGAAACACATACAAATGTACATGTCACTAATCTACCTTTTACAAAATGGAAACAACTTTAGTCAACCAAGCTTATTAACACCTACCTTCTCTCACAGTCTCAGTAGTCTGAGACTTTAAGCACTAAAAAAACCGTGTGGCTTTATGAATGCTAACATTTCTCGATCTAAAATGTGAAAACATGCAGCATGTGGAATTCGTGAATCCAAAAACTCACTCTTATTGAAAAAGTAAAGATAAAAATAATGGTCACTGACTTATTCGATGTACTGAAACAAAGCTTGTATTATGTTGAGACATGAATTGACCCTATGCTATTGTCTAGGAACCACAAAATGGTATCTCACGCATGAAACCTATATCTTGTCTCTAGGGGAGGAGTTGTGCCAGAATAGGTCAAGATGTGGTTACTGATTATGAGAAGTGAGACAAACATAACATATGATGACTCCAAGGTAACTAAAGGTATGTGGAATTTGGAAGGGCTCCTGCATGGACAAAATGAACGTGAAATCTGCTGCCAATTCATGTGCCAGATTGTAAAATTGTTTAAGCAACACGATTACGGCTTAACACCTTACCACTCACCTCAATCACCTACAACGATGCACAGGTCAAACTGTCAAAGCCTCATGACTTTATTTCTCTCATTCGGTCGACAGGTATGCATCCTTGGAATAATAGAATCTATAGGTGATGCTAGGCTAACATGTATATATTTCATAAGAAATGTAACTAGATAGGAGTAAAATGCAATCAAAATACCAAAATAAGAGCTGTATAATTTTTATCCTCTAAATAAGAGTTTGAAACTGTGATGACAATATAGCAGTGTCAATAGTGGCAGTGTGATGGTGGTTCACCGGTCAACGATGGTCAACATTGGCAACGGCAGCAGAGCTCCAGTGACCCGCGATGGCACTCTGGTGGCCATGTGGTGTGGCAGTATGCAGTGTGAGAGGGACAACGTGAACTCATATTCAGGTAACAAAAGAGTCCTGTTTTGGCATTTTCATCATCTTTTACTCCTATTTAGGCACTTCTCCCATATTTTGTTTGTTGCCTACTACTTGAGTTCATCAGTTTTTTTAAGAAAGTAAAAACAATAAAACCCAAAGAGAAGATCTGACCCTACTTTATGAGCTTAATAAACAATGACTCACCCGGTGCAATGTATGATAGCATCAGCACAAATTACAATTCCATCCTGAAAATTCACTCGACCATCAGAGCCAAGAGCTTCTATCTGCAAGTTTTAATCCATACCTCAGTTTATTCGGCACAAAAACATCTTGACAGTTTCTCCTGGTTTACTTTAATAATCTATTAAAAAGTAACTTTACCATGGGGTGTCGCCAAACATTTTCATACCCAGACAACTTTTCCGAGCTTTTGTTTTTTTGAAATGATCGCGATGCAATATGGACCTCTGTAGCAACTCTAGCTATTTCTCTGGAGATATCTTCAGCACTAGCTGAGCTGCCTATCACCACTACAACCTATAACACACTTGCAAATCCACAAAATTAAGTTTGATACTACTACACTGCTGCTGCTACTTCTACTATCTATAAGCCCCTCTAAAAAGATAATAAAAAAACAAAATGCATACTTGATCTTTGAAATCGTCAGGGATTCGGTAATTATGGCTGTGAATTTGGTTGCCTGGCCAAACATTCATCCCTATAATACAGAGTATTCTTGATAAAAAGATTCCAAATGCCCAGATGGCTACATGGCTAGCATTAATATAAGAAAAAATATGTTTGATTACAATAAGCATTTTCCAGTAATTTGACATTATTTGCCTTAAATGGGGGAAATTAATTAAGCAGAAAAATACCTGGAACTTCAGCAATCCTGGGTTCAGTAAAGTGGCCATTGCAGACCACAACAGCATCATACACCTCATTCACAAGCGCATCTCCGCCATGATCTCTCCCAAATGACCTAATTTCCCACTTCCCTTCGTCAGCCAAACCCACAAACCTAACCTCTGTTGCAAACCGGACTAGTTCAGTAAGCCGGAATTCGCAGGCGAAGTCCTTCAAGTATTCCAGAACTTCCCCATGACCCGGAAATCGCCTCGGGTCTCGATTGGGTTTTCTAGGGTTTGCGAACGGGTAGTCCAGGAACCCCATTACTTCCCGGGGGAGGTTGGTCCGAAGGGAGGCATAGAGGCTCGACTGAACGACTTCCCTGCGGGGGTCAATTCCCAGCGGATCGGACTCGACGGTCGGGGAGTACACCCAGGTGCCGCCGATCTGGTTTTCACGCTCAAACACCACGACGCCGTGGCCCTCCCGCCGGAGCTCCCTGGCGGCCACTAGCCCGGCAGCTCCGGCGCCGATGACGGCGACGCTCTTTGAAGTGACCGGAGGGAAATGCTTCATATTTGCTGCGCAAGCAGAGACGTTTACCGTGAATTGGGACGACGAGAACATCGACGGCTCCCAGACTTCAAATCTCAACGATAACACCAAGTGAATCCAGCTCCCTCTTCATGAATACTTCTTTAATTTTTTTTTGAAGCAAAGGGAAAAAGATTATATTAATGAAATGATGAAGTAAGGGGGAGAAATGTTTCATTCTCCCCTGCTTTGAGGTGAATGAGAAGCTCGCGCTAGTATATGCCCGCCTCATTAGCAGAGCGATATACATAGTGAAAATGAAAAATCTCATCGCACGAAGCCAATAGGGATTTACAATCAGTAATAATCGAAGAGAAATAAGACCAATCATCAGAAGAGTTTTTCGATCTCTACCTGCATCCAACCTTTTGATTTGATCCAACTAAGGGCCTCTTTAACTGCCACCGCCTCTGCCTCCCTGGGACCGTAGCTGCCCCTAAAAGATTTATTTTTAGCCGCCAAAAAAACTCCAAGGTCATTGCGAGCGATGAAACCCACTCCCATCATATCGTCAACCAAGCCTGTAGATGCATCAATATTAACCTTCACAAATCCATCACGTGGTCTTGACCATGAACTTCTTGTGACCCCCACTGGCGTTCTTGCCATTGGCGAAGCTAACGACCACCACTCCTCAAAATGAGCTTTAGCTTTTAGCCACGTACCTATAGGGGTCGAATTTTTACCCCGCCAAACTCTGTCATTTCGGGTCTTCCAAATTGAGCACAATATGTGAAACACTAATGCTTGATCCCTCTGGTTGAAGAGGTTGAAAATCTTTTCTAGCCAAGCGATGAAACCGTTGACATGGGGCGTGTACCAGCCCAAGATAGAGGTTGTCCACACCTGTCGTGCAAAGCTGCAAGAAACAAAGAGATGCAACACCGTCTCCTCGGAGCATTGGCACAACGGGCATATATTTTGAATCGGCATCCCTTTACGTGCAAGATTATCTAGCACCGGCATTATGTTATTTGCAGCCCGCCAGATGAGATTACGAATAGTAGGTGTGGTGTGGACTTGTCAGAGTTTCCTCCACACTGATTTCGAGCTGCTGTCATTGACCACACTCTCATCCCATGTTAGCATACGATATGCACTCTTAACCGAATACAGACCTGACTTGTCCCTAGCCCAAATGAGCTTGTCAACTTGGGCAGAGTGTGAGAGAGGAATAGCTTGAATAAGTCGACGGTCCCGAACTTCGAAAACGGAATCAATAGTTTGCCAGTCCCAAACTCCATCTTTAATAAGATCCGCAACCTTTCGAATATCTTGCCTTCCTGGATCCCGTGTCAAAACCCACGAGTGATCTCCGATGAATACTTCTTTTATTAGCGCTTTGTTTTATGCCATTTAAATTTCCCCCATTTTTTGGAAAGAAAAAGAGAATAAGCTCTAGGTTCTCTACCTGGTAGGAAAGAATTTTTTTGAATTAAGCTAGGGGTACACCAACATGGGGTACCTCAAGTGTACACCAAGCACACAGATACACACAGATACACACAGACACAAAGTGTCTGTGCAACACAGACACTTTTTGTTTGTGTGTGTCTGTGTTGGCTTGGTGTACACTTGGGGTACCCCATGTTGGTGTACCCCTAGTATTGCCCAAATTTTTTTTGTCACTTTTAAAGTATTATTATACTCCCTCCGTCCCACAAAAAAGTTCCCATTTTGGACATAAATTAATCAAACAGTTACACGCTTTGACCATAAATTAAATATAATCTAAATAAAGAAATGCTAAAAAAATTTGAGATATCAAAATTAGATCCTAAGATGAATCCAATTATATTAAATTTATTTTATAATTCAATATACCTTTCTCGCAATTTATAGTCAAAACGTGTAAATATTTAACTAAATACTATTCAAAATGGAAACTTTTTTGTGGGACGGAGGGAGTAAGGAAAAAGAGAATCAGATTGACGTATTATTTATAAGCATTTTTTAATTTATAAGCTTCTTGTAAGTAAAAAGAAAATCTATAGATAAAATGACCTAAATTAAATATAAGTCATTTGAGAATATTCATAATAGATGAGAGATAGTTTTGTAAATTATCTGATCAAGATAGAGAAACGAAAAAATCAGCTTAACAAAAAGAGGGTGTTTGGCACCGCGGTGCTTTTCAAAGTTTAGCTTCTCCTTTAAGTGCTAATCATTTTGTAATGTTTGGCACACCAACTTATGTTTTTCTTCACCATTATTTTGTACATTGAACATCATTTCAGAGAAGCAGATATATGGTACTTCTGCCTTTAGCTTTTGTAAAAATTATTTTACTCACAAGTTAATCACTCTCAAACACCTTCTAAATAAGTAAGACCTATTTATTTTTTCTGACTTATAAGCAATTTACAAGTTGATTTATAAGCACAAAAAACAAGTCATCTACTGACTTATAAGTGGAATACAACTTATAAGCAATTTTGACCAGCTTATAAGTATAGAGAAACATCCACACTTATAAGTATAAAGAAAAATGAATCTAGTTTGACCATGTGAATAGTAAACAGACAATTTAATTTTGAATAGAAGGAGTATTTTTTAAAATAAAAATCAATATTTCTTTTTTACATATTTATATTTCATATTTTTGTTATATTATTTTAAATACTCCGTATCTTTTAATATTTCTATATTTTATTTAAAAGAATTTGTTTGATATTTTGTCCCATTTTATTTGCTTAATTTTTTTACCATTCAACTTTTTACAATGGTCAAGAAAAGACAAAGAATAATAGAAAACACACTATTGCACAATTAAAAATAAGGTTACCACTAAAATGTTAAAAATAATTATACAAACACGTTACAAGTAACACTGATTTCGATTTCAATTTGTGTAAACATACTTTACTTTTCTATAGATACCAAAAAACGTACATTAGTTTAAATTAACGATTTTTCGTGAAGCTAAACCATCAACCTTCGCATAAGATTAATGACCTATGTGGTCAATGAGCCATGCATAAAATCAATTTGCTTTCCAAAAACACACACCTCTTTATCTTTTCAAATGTTTATAATGTGGCTCAAAAATTTAATGCTTGTTATTGTGTCTTGAGACAACATTCTAATCGCAAGCAGATCCACTATATGTTTTCAATGAGAACACTTGACCCGAATCGACTTAAAAAAATTAACTAGTAGTTTTCTTTTTTTTTTTTAATTCAAACTCCTAAGGTAGTAAGTTGTTCCATTAAAGTTCACTAAAAAACCAAAGAAGTTCAAGACTTCATGTAAAATTGCAAACTTGCCCTCTCCCAGCCTTGTTTTTCTTTTTTCTTACTCCATTTTTTACCCATCCCATCCACAAGTAGCCCCCAAATGTCAAGGTAAGGTCGGACCTCTCCCCTACGCCTCTCCACTGCCATTGAAAAATTTGTACACTCGAATCTCAAATGTGTGTACAGTTCTATAAATACCCCTCCTTCCTCTCTTCTTCCACCCTCCCATTCATCCTCCAAAGTCTCTATCTCTCCCCATCGCTATCTCTGCAATGTCAGCTTGCAGGGCGGGCGACCCACGCATCCATGGCATCCAATCCAGTATCCGCGTTGTCCCTGACTTCCCCAAACCTGGTAACTCGATCTTTCAACCAACATTTATATGTTCCCCAATGGGCCTTTGGCAGTTTGGCCTTTCTGTTCTCATCTTCTTGAAAAAAGATCAAATCTTTACCAAATTTGATGAACAGTTTCAGATTATTTCCTCCTTTCCCAGTGTAGGTGATTGTGGGATTTGCTCAATTTTTCGATTTTAAGTGATGGGTTGGACTTTTTTTGTTTGCAGGAATAATGTTCCAGGACATCACTACACTGTTGCTTGATCCCAAGGCCTTTAAGGATGCCATTGATTTGTTTGTCGAACGCTACAAAGGCAAAAACATCACCATTGTCGCAGGTAAATGTCACTTTCCCCCCTTCTCCACACCACCAAGGTTAATAATGAAGGAGGTTTAAAAAATTTCAATCTTTGTCACATTGGGTAAGCTTTTTCTCACTTGTCTTAATGTGCTTCTTTGTGTGGTGCTTTTTGCTTCTTTGCGTTTTTCTTTCTTTACCCTAACCTTGTTATGTTCTTCCTTTGTTGTGCTCTGTGCTTTCTGTACACACCCTCCTCAGACTCTACTCTAATGAAATTATATTGTGTTTTTTGTTGTTTTTAATATCATGTTTATCATTAATTTCCTAGTGTGTGCTTACTATTCAAATTATTTGTGTGTGGGTGGGGGTGTGGGGGGGGGCATATTTGGTTTTGGAGGTGGTGGTAGTTAGTGATTGATGGATGATAGGTTGCTAATATTAGCCAGAGGCCCACTAGATGTAGGGGCTGATCTTTTCTATTCCCTTTCTTCTCCATATGTTTTGTTTGATTGGTTCTACCCTCCCTCAAAAAAGGAAGCTTAGATGGCAAAGAAAGGAAAGGTTAAAAAAAGGGGTAATGATGTAGTTCGACTAAATCCAACGACGATGAAAATCGATCATGTATAACATGGAGTCATTGTACGTATTAGGACATATTTTGTTCTTGATTTGTCAAACTAAGATTATATCTAAATATACCATCTCCTAGATACACGGAGATCCTAAGGCCGAGGTTCATCTTTTTCTTAAAAGGAGGCCCCACACCTCTCCCCAATAGGTTAGTAGAAGTTTTAATCATAATGACTCAGTTGCATTTAGGTAGAAGACCAGTGTCTACAAGGAGCACTATTATTGTTTTTTAGAATCTAGTGTCCTCAATTTTCTTGGATGATCATGGAAAAAATGCGCATTTATTGTTTCTTTTAAAAACTAATGTCTTTACTTTTCTTGGATGATCATGGAAAAAATGTGCTTTTATTGTTTTTTCAAAATCTATTGTCTCCATTTTTCTTGGATGATCATTGAAAAAAATGCGCATTTATTGTTTTTTTAAAATCTTGTGTCTTTACTTTTCTTGGATGATCATGGAAAAAATGCACTTTAATTGTTTTTTCAAAATCTAGTGTCTTCATTTTTCTTGGATGATCATGGAAAAAAATGCATTTTTAACACCTTAAATATAGTGTCTTCATTTATCTTTAACCAACATGGCAAAAAAGGCACTTTTATTATTTTCTAAATCTTGAGTCTTCATTTATCTGAAAAAAATCACTTTAATTGTTTTCCAAATCTAGTGTCTTTAATTTTCTTGGGTGATAATGGTAAAAATGCACTTTTTTTTAAATCCAGTGTCTTCATTTTTCTTGGGTGATCATGGAAAAAAGCACTTTTATTCTTTTCTTTAAAAAGATCTGTTTGAACTTTGAATTTCATGTTTTTGGTAGTATTTGTGGCATCGGGTTCCTGGAATCATGGACTGATTTTAATAATGATCAATTATTTTCTGGGACTGATTTTAATAATGATCAATTATTTTCTGGGATATACAGAGGACAGAATCCAATAGAATCAGCATCTTCTTTGTCCTTTTCACTGGCAAATTATTTATTTTGGTTCTTTTGTGATGTGCTCTTTTTTTTTGTAACTTCAAAAAAAGAAAAAAAAAGCTGTGCTTTACTATGTCAAAATGTCAAGTGGTGTATTATGTTTTTTTGTAAATTCTTGATTAGGTGATAGTAATTAACACTAAAAATGATTCTTTTCTCTGTTTAATGACTCTAATCCCTACTTGACAGTTGATACTTAAAAACTTCAACATTAAACTTTCTTGTTACTTCTTAATTACTGTCACAAACTTTGACTGTGCAGTTAAAGAACTTAAAGTTACCAATAATATCATTCCTAATTTCTTGATTGATTTGTTACTATAGGAATTGAAGCCAGAGGCTTTATATTTGGTCCACCAATTGCTTTGGCTATAGGGGCAAAATTTGTTCCATTGCGCAAACCAAAGAAACTCCCAGGTACCAATATAATGGGATTCTATATATTCTAACCCTGACTAAAAAAATATTGAACTGAATTGAAAAGTACCGAACTTGACTCGACCGCAGGGGAGGTTATCCGACAAGAGTATGAGCTAGAGTACGGACGCGATTGTCTCGAGATGCACGTCGGAGCGGTGGGGCCCGCAGACCGCGCGCTGGTGGTTGATGACCTGGTTGCCACCGGCGGCACTCTTTGCGCAGCTATGAATTTATTGGGTATTTTTTTTCTGTCATTTTCTTTGCAGGACTACTGTCAATGAACCAAGTCAACCGGAAAGTCAATATTGTGGTTGGGTGTTGGCATTAATATTTGAACTCGTGACTTTTAGATCAAAGTTTTGTTCCTTTTTTTGTGACTTACGAAGTATTTATTTGTTTTTGGCTCACATGGTGAAAGTTTGACTTGAGACTACAATTTGTACAGAACGTGCTGGTGCTGAGGTGATTGAGTGTGCATGTGTCATTGAAATTCCAGTCCTAAAGGTGTGTCTTTTTTTCCCATTTTAGTCCTTGCATGGCACATGCTTTTCTTTCTTGGTGATTTTTCAAATGACCCTTGTGTTTATGAGATTCTCTTGGACCATAAGATCTTTGGCACCAAAAAGATTTTAATATTCTGAAGTGTCAGAACTCATATCTTCTACGCTCATCAAACAATGCATTTTATTATTCATAAGACCCCGCCGGTCTTTTGGAATTTTTTTTTGGCTCTGATCATAATGAGGATTTTGGTGTTTGGTGGTTTAGGGCCGAGAACGGTTGCAGGGAAAGCCATTGTACGTTCTTATCGAGACATGAAAGACGCCGGCCGTCCAGAAACTTTGGTTTGCGATGCAAGAGGAGGAGGAGAGTTCGTAATGTAATTAGAAGGCTATTTGTTCATGGCCTTATTTGTGTAAACACCTTATTTTACAGGGTTAATTTTATTTTGATTTCAAAAAGAATGTATTACAGAATTCATTTACATTTTATCTTTGTTAACGACTCAAGTGAATCATAAGCTCAATTCTTTAGTTGAAAGCTCATGATTGATTATATACTCTAACATGCCCTTCAAATAATAGACGAGGACACGAGGTCATTATGTTAAAATTTTACACGTGAATATTATTTTCTTTTAAAAAAGAGATGATAGTGAAGTTTGAACTCGTGACTTGTAAGTTAGGTGAAATTTTGTCAAATGATCATTTTAATAATAAAAAATAAGCTTTTTGTTTAAAGTTGATGAAGGTTTTTATACTCTAACAATATTATAATGAGACGTACCATATTATTTCAAGTTCTATACCTCTTTTAGGAACATTACTTTCCATAGAGTATTAGTGTGAGTAATACAGATATAGATTACATATACAAATGCTAAAATTAAATGTTGGTTACCAATTCGGAGCAAGTGCGTGTCTTGCACCGGTTTTATTGTTGAGCAATGCTATGTGTGTCCACTTTCATTTTTGCACACCATCCAATGCACATTTTTAATTCATTTTATCTTGTAATTTGTATATTAAAAAATTATAGAAATTATATATTAATAATCTATATGTTAAGACAAATCAAATCAGATCACACATGACTATATTTAGGCTTACACATTAGGAGAATTTGATGAATCAAAGTGCTTAGATGAACAGTTCCAAAAGTCAAAACTGGACGAATACTCCGGGACGGAGGGAATAGGAAGTTTGTGAATTTTGTGACCAATTTGTTTGTGAACCTAGCACTCTTCTTTATTGTTTCATTCTAGCATTTTGCTTCTCCCATAACATTTTTAATGTTTAGCTTCAATGTTTTAAAAAATATTATTAAATGATCACATTTTAAGTTAACATGCAACACTAAAAATTGAAAGCTACAGAAAAGTAAAAGCAATGAAAAAACTCCGATTTTTTTTAAATGTGTTTAAAATAAAATTGTCAAAAATAAAGAAATAAATCAAACACCCTCAATATGAATGAACTCTCTACTGGATTGAGCCCATAATAGGCCGCTCAATGCCAAAGAGTCCAATGATCTATTGCAAATAAAACCCCATTTCTACCTGATCCAATTGGGCCTAGAGTAAAGTTTAGATGGCTGTAAATATTTTGAAAAATGCTAGGGGTACACCAAAAGTGTATCCCATATGTCCCCCCACCCCCTCATTGTCCACTAAAAAAGAAAAAAAAATTAAAAAAAATAAGTAAATAAAAATCAAATAAAAATGTGCGGTGGAGAAGGGGGTGGTGTACATTTGGGGTACACCTTTTGGTGTACCCCTAGCATTGCTCAAATATTTTATACTCCATATTTGATAAGCTTGGGCTATTGGAAAAATGTTTAATCTATGACTTGATACATAGATTAAAAAAGATAAAATTTTGTGGTTGAAAGCATGTAAAAAAAAGAATTTAAGAGCCATTAATTTTTTTAAATACTTGGTGTTTTAATGTGTGTTAATGTTTGAAAAACAAATGGAATATCTCATTCTAGTGTATCTCTAGCATTGTTCTTATGTTATTATATTTTTTTCGTCTCTATATTAATTACTCCGTACCTATTAGTTTGTTACTATTCTGGCTCCAACAACTTTGTTTGTATATGGAATACATATTTTTTAAATTATTCTTTTTGTTCCAAATTAATACTTATAATTTGACTTTGTACAAAATTTAAGAAAATTAAAATTAGGTGGTTGAAAGTGATACAGTTGAGAGAGGAACAACCGTGACACAAAAAACTTCTTAAAAAAGGAAAATTGGAAGATTAATTTGGAATAGCCCTAAAGAAAAATAAAGAGAATTAATTTTGGACGGAGTTAATATTTGATAATATTATATATTATTAATTATCTCCTTTTTTGTACGAAGTATAAGTTTTTTTAAAAAGAATTAGAATAAAAAAAAGAGTAAATTCCATAAAAGGTCCCCAGTTATAGATCGTTTTACATATTTAGTCCCTACATATCAAATATTACTAGTTTAGTCCCTAATTATTATATTCATTTCCACGAATGGTCTTTTGTTAACATTTTCGTTAAGAACGTGGATAAAATTTCAAATTCACACTCCTTTCTCTCCTCAATTAAGCTTCTTCTTCTCTTGCACTCCTTTCCCAAACTCGCCGCTGAGTTTCTAGCTTTGAACCATAAACCAAAATCATCACTCTTCTCTCAATTGTTTGTGTAAAATGGAGGAACGATCATTTAAGTTTTGGGTTTAAGAGCTTCAAACTCAACGACGAGTTTGAGAAAGAGTATGAAAAGATGGAGGAAGCTTAATTGAGGAGAGAGAGAAGTTTGAATAAACAATTTTGTCCACGTTTTTAACGCAAATGTTAACAAAGGACCATTCGTGGAAATAAATATAATAATTGGGGACTAAATTAGTAATATTTGATATGTAGGAAATAAATATGTAAAACGACCTATAACTGGGGACCTTTTATGGAATTTACACTAAAAAAAATAGATCTATGAGTGTTGGGCTTGCGCGCCCCAATGCTATCGGTATTGGGCTTCTCATCTCTCGGGTCACTCAATTGACGTCTGCAGAGTCGCGGCGGGTTCTTCACCATTTCTCGACGGCAAGCGGAAGAGATAATGGAATCTGAAGCACCGCCGCCGTCACAGCTGCTCCGCCGTCTAATAGACTTCGACACCGAGCTCTCCCTCCGTCTCTACACTATAGCCCACCCAATCCTCCCCTACTCTCTCCTCAAATCACTGGAAATCTCCGGCGACGGCCGTCTATTCTTCCCAGTCGTAGTCTCCCTCCTCCTCACGACGACCGCCGCCACCGTCTTCCTCATCGACCTCCTCCTCGCTGCCGTCCTCGATCTAGCTCTAATCGGCCTCCTCAAGCACCTCATCCGGCGGCCCCGGCCCGTTTACAACCAGAACATGTTCCTCTCCTTCTCCGTCGACCACTGGTCGTTTCCGAGCGGGCATTCCTCCAGAGTCTTCTTCATCGCCACCATGTTCTACCTATCGTCCGATCTGGTACAGAGATCGCTGATTGAAGCCGGGTACGGCTCGTATTCGGGTCAATTCGTTCACATTGTCGGGGCCTGGGCAGTGATCACATCGGGTTCTAGGGTTCTTCTCGGCCGCCATTTCGTGCTCGACGTGGTCGCCGGAGCTTGCTTGGGCGTTCTGGAAGGAATTTTCTCGTTTCAGATATTCAATTATGGGAATTTAATGTCGTTCATTCATGAAAGGATTCCCATTGCCACTAAACTGTAAGCTTTATTTTTTCTTTCTGCAAATTTTCATTGCCATTGAACTGATTTATGATTTCAAGTGGCGTAGTTCAGATGGTCGAGAGGTTGTGTCAAAGGGATAAATTTGGGTTCCCGAATTCGCACAAAGTCCATAAAAAATGACCATATTATGCAAAACGAAGCGATAGATTGCCACACTCTAAATTTCGCTAAATTTGAGGTTTCGCATTTTTTTAATACCTCTGTATCAAAAAAATTGTCATATTATGCAAAATGAAGCGAAAGAATGTCACACTCTATATTCCTATGGTTTTTGAATGGGTAAAATGTGAGATTCTTTCTAAAAACTGAGGGAATATGTAACTTGGATTCCTTGAATTGAGCATGTAATGCAGATCCCCTTCATATAGGGTTGTTAATCTTTCGTCCTGAGATGACACTCGTTAATTAAGAATAATGCTCGGTTTAGTCCTCCTGACTAATGGCCGTTAAAACGGCGTTAAGCCTTATGCTCATTTTCCAAAATGGTACTCTCAGACATGATGTTTTCTTAAATTGGTCCATTTTCTAAATAAAAATATATTAATTATAAAAAAAATATTTTATATTTTATAAGATGACAATATAATACTAACAACTATAAATATTATTTTATAGATTATTTACAATTATTTTAAAGAATATCATTTAAATAGAATGTTTAATACGGAGTAAATGTTAAAAAAGTTACCGAGTGAAATATAGAGAAAAGACTTCTAAGAGCCCCACCATAGATTGAAGTCTCCAGTAGGAATGTAAACAAATCAAATATTTTAAATTCGATTCGCGATTTGTATTCGAATATGATGATTCGAATTCGTGTTATTCAAATATAAATTCAAATTCAAATATTATTTTTGATTCAGAATTAATCAAATACAAATACAAATAGAGATATATTCGATTCGGATGATATTCGAGTATTCGAATATATGTATATATACACAGACCATGTTTTCAACATCAAAAGTCAAGCAAAGTAATATAGTATAAAGTGTATTTAAAATACTAAGAATTCAATAAATTAACGTAACACGAAAATCTAAAGCATATAATTTTTAATAGTTATATTTTATAAAATATAATTTGTGTAAGATGCAAATGTATTAATATTTTTATATACGGAATATAGTATAGTTTAAAGAGTATCGTAAGTTAAATTATAAATTGATGTTGGTCCATCATATAAATTACATAGTATGATTATTCAAATATTCATTTATGATTCGATAACTATTCGAATATTAATCAAATACTTATTCAAATCTTATTTTAAATTCGTCTCATATTCGGATTCGTATTCGAAAAAATTAAACAAATACAAATTCAAATATATCGGTATTCGCTTCGATTCGGTTCGTTTACACCCCTAGTCTCCAGTACCTTCACTACTACCCTTGGCTCACTGCTAATCTTTTTTGATAAGTAGTACCTTCACTTCTACTCTTGACCTACTCTTTTTATTGTTGTTATTGTGTTAACAACAACAATAACAATTATAATAAGTAAATGGCTCTTGACACCTCTTATTTCGAAGAACTTTTCATGCAATTTTTTGATATGTAAAATTTTATTTTTTATTTCTATACCAATATGTAAATAAAATGAATTGAAAAAACTTGATATTTTACCTCGAAAGTGACACAAAATGTCATGCCCTAAACATCAGTTTTTCTCCTGGCTTATATGTAAAGGAAGAGTAAACACAAAAGATAGGTTGGGGAAATATATTCCCATTGACAAGATCTGTGGACTGTGCAATGAAAGGGATGAATATGCTGACCATTTGTTCTGTACCTGTACTTTTTCTAGTACCCTAATTAAGAGGCTAACTGTCTGGGTGGGAATAAAGATGGAAGGAAACAATGTTCAAGAGGTTAGGGATGCACTGATGAGTATAAGAGGAAGAGGAAGAAGAGATCGAGGCATAAGTACCTATGCAGCAGCGTGCTACCATATATGGAAAACAAGGAATTGCCTTTTCCATAGGAAAGAGAAGCCTGATGTAAAGATGTGTTTTAACCATATAACAAGCCATTTGAGTACTTTCTGGGGAAGGAAATCAAGGAGTAAGTAGGTGTTGATGTTTGTCAATTGTATGTTGTTTTTGTGTTAAAGTGGGGTCGTTTGTATTGTTTTGGGAGATGAATGAAGATGTGCATTTCGTTTCAAAAAAAAAAATACAAGTGTGACAAATATTTAGGATCAGAGGAAGTATTTAGTTTCTTTTTAATGAAAATTGGTTCTTTGATTTTCACGAAAAAAAGAATGTCTTTTGGTATTAACTTTCCAAAAGTACTCTTGGAAGCAGAAACGATTTGTAATTTAAAAATCACCCTAAATAAGACTAAAACATAGATAAAAGTACCAAAATAAGGTTTTCATGTTTTTTTTTTCGAAATAGGACTTTGCATTGTGGTAATGTGACTTTGCCCTATTGTAATGTGGCAGTTTACATGTGTAAATTACTATACTTTTTTGGTAATGTATATGACCATGTATGGTAATGTAAGTCCTATTTCGGGAATAAAAACATGGAAGTTCTATTTTGGTATATTTTCAATGTTTTAGTGCTACTTTGGTCTTTCTCCCGTTGTAATCAGTCTTGCTTAATACTCCCTCCATTTCTATTTAATTGTTCGTTTCGCTTTGTGTGTCAACGTTTCGCTTAGTATTTATAATGCTAATTACTCGACATAATACATTAAGAGCACAAGTAGCGGTGAAGACAAAGTATGCCTTGCCGTGCCATGATTGGAGAGCTTCAGAGTGCATCGGCGTGGAAGAAGAGAGGCATGTGGCTACCTCACGCGCCAAAGGGCGAGCCACTCGCTTTGCGAGTCGTCCGCGAAGCAAAATCGATGGCAATCTTGGTCAATCGCAACTCTAATTTTGCTGGAAAATGCTAGGGAGTACACCAAAAGTGTACCTCAAATATCCCACACCCCCTCCATCACTACAAAAAAAGGCATGTAAATTTAAAAAAAAAAAAATTAAAAATAAAATAAAATGAATGGTAAAAAGGCGTATGATGTACATTTGGGGTACACTTTTAGTGTACCCCTAGCATCTCCCAATTTTGCTTCCTATGCCTAAATCGCCGGTTGAAAAAACATCTACCGTCTAGAATGTAACTCGCGCAGGTGAATTAGTCATTCGAAAATTGAAATCTAAAAACATTTGATGTTCTTATCATGGGCCTCTTTCATGAGGCCATTTCCGATAGTGGGCCTTTCAACCATAACAAGTCTTGTTGGTCCTTTTAAGTGTTCGTATGGATTTTGGCCCAACTCAGGGTAATTTTAGGAGTTTTGTAAAATGACAATTATAACTGGCAAGGATGTTGGTCATATGAGGTTTGGTCTTTGGGTTTGGATTGGAAAATGTATGTTCCCCATTTAATGAAATTGTGCGGTTAAAAGCCCCGCAAAAGCGTTCCACGTTCGAATAGATTCAAATGCGAAGATAAATGAAAATTAAGCAGTTAAAAGTTATTTAAATGAGAGAGATAATAGAGAGTTGAAATGTTTCAATTGAATAAAAAAGGAAATGTAAAACATTTTCTTATGACACTGGAAGTATTTGATTTCTCGATATATCACACAATATTACCTTTACTTAAACTGGGTCATCTCCTATTCGATTTCACTTTGGATTTCTGTTTTTCACACGTGGTTTAGAGCCATCTTTTGGGTTAAAAAAATAGAGTCCCGCACTTTTTGGATCATCGAGGCCATCCAAATAACTATCTCACATAAACAATTGTTGTCTGTGTTTCGTAAGCACTTTTGGAGTAATTATTTATTATTTCTTGGTTTGATTTCCGTGCAACAATATAGGTAGGGAGGGGGCAGTCAATATAATGTGAGGACATGAAATGGCACACCACAAGTGGGATGGGGGGTGGTATGGTATATGTAAGTCAGATGAAAAGACGTGTGGGGATCATTTTTGGGTCTTCATGGGGAGCAAAATGTTCTATTCTCTGTGTCCTTTGTTGTTGGATCAATTGAATTCTCTTACTTCCTTTCACCTATATATTAAGCATATATAGCTTCCTAGATTCACATTCTAATTTGTGTCTTTTTTTTTTAAAGGAACTTATATTGACCATGAATGTAAAAAAATTGTAAAACCTTGCTTGTTCGATTTCTGGCAAATGCATGCCGTTTTGCGATAATAAGCTATGCTCAACATGTTGTCTTTATAAGTACATTAAGCTAGTCTTCATCCCTCAAACTATGACTAAAATTACTCTCTCCGTCTTATATCTTTTTCTTCGTTTTCTTTTTCGGATTGTCCTATATCTTTCTTTCTCTTTCCATACATGAAATGACTATATATTCACTTCCTATAACTAAATACTTTTTTTTGTGATATTCACCAATTTATACGATGTATCTTTTTTAATTCCCATTTACTGCACCACCAATGGTAAAAATAAAAAGATAAATATTTTCTACATCTTTGACTAAAAAGCGCGCTAATGAGTCAAAATGAGAGAAAAGATATCAGACGAATTCTATATTTATTCTCTTCAACTAGCTAGACCGTCCGGTCAGTTCTGGGGGCACTTTTTATTCATTGGCATATATCACCATGGTTGGAGAAGATAGATGTGGTCCTGCCCCTATACCTTTTGTTGATATATATGATGACCTATTAGCAGCTTGCATGCATAATTGTATGTATATAAAGGACGTACGTTATATTATATGCCACTAGTATTTATGGTCTTCATGCAACTTAATCTTTGTTTATATATTTGGCTTGCTGGCTGGTCTCCTCATCTCCCACTTATAACAACCCTACACACACTGTACCTGAATTTGACAATAATGTCAATAATTTTTGTACCTTTTAGTTTTGTCCATTAAGATAAGTAGACCATAAACCGACGTGACCAATAGTCTGAACAGAGGTAAGTTAGTTAAGTTGTAATAAAGGGCAATGTATAATCTGGGCAGTAGTCTGAAAGAAGATAAACTGAGCTTTAATCTAGGGTAAGTGCATTTCCTGCTCTCCATACCATGATTAGATCAAAAAATATTTCTCGTTCACGCGATTCAATCTCTGTAACTATATATACTTCGAAATCTTAATTTGTAAGGATTAAAGTTACAATTTAATTAATTGCTTAATTGCACAAAACATTCTCTGACGCGTGTTACTTGGGTGTAAATTTGGAAGAGGACTTAACTTTGGTGCAGAGCTATATTAAGTCCATTTTAATTTCTTTGCTATTTACTTTCACTTATTAGTGCAGAAATGTTAGCATAAGAGTATAATAAGACTGGACCGGAGAAATTTTATAAATGGCCCACCGCACTGTCATGGGAGGGAAATAATGTGACATTTTGAGTATTTTATAGGTTAAAGAAATGTGACAGTGAGTTGCCCTTTACATTTGTCACAAACTAAAGATTGATTCATCATGCATGTAATTTTTATTGGTGCAGATCTTTTGACACGAGGTAAAAATGATCCAGAATAATCTGGATACTTTAAGGCATCTATGATGTTCCATTGATACAATTGATCGTTTCTACTCTTGCTAATACTCATGAACCCCACCCCTGCTCCCCATTAGATTGCCAATTTGGGCAAGCCTAGGCCCTAGGGTACCTAGCTCGGCACCGGCCCAGACAATAGGTTGGGAAGATTCCAACATTGTGGGGCCACACGTGCGCACTCAGTCCAACTCCGCATCAGTATGATATTGTTCGCTATGTGTCAATCCTCATGGCTTTATTTTTGAGCTCTTACCTCACAAAAGGCTTCATACTAATAAATTGCGTTAGACCTATATATTTTGCCATTTTGGTCCATCTCTCCCTCTTTTCTTTAGATGTGGGACCGGGAGTACATCCCAACAAACATAACTACAATCTGGGTCTGATTGAGAGTGAATGAGACCTGTCCTCGATACATGTAAAAACTCAATATTTAGCACATTCATTCTTTTTTGCCATAGTGACCATCCAGGATTTAAACTCGCGTCCACTGAATCAATCCTCTGTCGCGCTATCCTCTCAGCCAGCTGAGCTACGCCCCCGCGTACCCCAAACTCTCTTTTTCTTTTTTGAAAGTGAGGGACACAACTGGCAAGTGAGACCCCCATCCACATGGTAAGGAAGCACAAGTGTGAGTCCACGTGGTTCCTTCAATATTCATCACTCATTCATTTGAGCCTACATTTGTTTCCTAGTCATTTACTACTTTCTCTGCTTAACTTATTACTGATTCATTTTTTTTTTTTTGGGTGGGGGGTGGGGTGGGGTGGGGGGGGATCATTCATAAATTCATCATCCACTGCAGTATGTAAGTATGTATGGATGCATATCTACTGACTTCTACTGGTTAGGAGTAACATCAATAGTAATGTGCTTTAGATTATTGGATTCTTGGAGACGTGACATTTTTGCCCTTTCTTTACACTTTGCATCATATACATATGAGAGAGTAGATTAGCAGTTTTTTTTTTGGGCATGTGCATGAGAAATGGGCTTTTTGGCATAAGTCTTGGTTTAGTCAAAAGTAATTACAACAATGCCTGCTTTAATTCACACCCATCTCCACTTTTTTTTTTTTTTTGAACTTTAATTTGGACTTTGCTACACTAACATCACAAATGATACCAATTTTGATATGGACAGTGTTTTACGGATAATAACTGTCTCACTGTATATCATCGTTAATTATGTCGTTCTCAATAAATAATTTTTTTACCAGAGTATTCACTTTTCGCATGGTCAAAATTTGAGCATTTTCTTTTTCTATTGTATTATTTACTCTTTTGATAAAATAATACTACCTCTGTCCTGGAGTATTTGTCTAATTTTGACTTTTTTCAGTTAACCATATTCAACATTTGACCTATAATTAGATAGAATACATGTTGCATATTAATTAGATAAAATAATATTTTGAAAATATTTTTACATTATATATATATATATATATATATATATATATATATAGACACACACACATAACTGTCCAAGAAAATCATGCTAAAAGTTTGTAAATAATTTGGCATAAAACTTGTGTACACAAAAATAATAATAATGAACCAAACTTATCCAATATATTTCACTAAAAAATAAAAAATAAAATTAAAAAATTCCTTTTCGCATGGGTCAGGTGATTATATATAATTTTTAGGTACATAAATTATTTTCAAAACTTCTAGAACAGCTCACATCAAATGTTGACTGATGAACCATTATGTTACACCTTTTGTCTTCATAATACGTTTTCGTTCATTTCAAAATTGGTACATAATAAAAAAAATGAAATTTATGATTTAATTTTTTTTTATATTATGTATTTAAAATTATATTAAAAGAATTACAAAGCAAGTGACAATGATATGATTACATTATGTTATCAAGTGAACAATAAAAACACATGTAAAAAAACAAAGTCTAGATATATGAAGTATATATACATTCTTTTTTGAGTGATATTGATAAAGTATGCATTCTTAAGTGTGAAAGAATTAATTTCTACATAACATGTAGGGCTATAATATAATGATCAAGTCAAGTGTGTGATTATATAGGATATGAATAATCTCTATCTTTAGATTTTGATCGATCGAGTCTCTCGGTATGATCAACATATCTACTTATTCAGGCGGTAACAATGTAAGTAGCTCATTTCTTTTATGTACGCATATTTTTGTAAGTATAGTATGAATGCCATTTGTGCTTGAACAAGGTATATTTACATGACATTTAGGAAGAGTTTCATGAACTTATTCATATTTAATCCATGGAAGATAACTTGATCGAAGTGATAAAGTTAGACATAGTGAGTATGATTGTTAAAGTATATGATGTGTATATATAGGGGATGAAAAAGGCATGTGTGGAAGATTGGTATGGCCAAGCACATGTTATGCTGGAGGGACACATACATACATGTCTTGACATATAAAATGTCATGAAGTGATGGGAAGATAGTGATGATTGGTATAGTATGTGTGTTTTCTTCATATAAATTCATATTTGGGAAAATCTATGGGGGACGGAGGGAGTAATATTTTTTGAATGCTATTGACTCTATGTTCATATTATTATCAACTTAATGACGCACCAAGAACCAATACTTTCGCCTCCGCTGAATGAGACTCGAACTTAGGTGAACTTACTCATTAATCCTGGGAAGTGGGCTTCTTGAAATTATAATATTTTATTGTACTAATATGCAATACAAATTGAGAGTAATTGAAACTCAAAGTTGTACAGTTTGACTATATATATATATATATATATATATATATATATATATATATATATATATATGGTGCATGGGTTGTGGTAGGGGCCTGATGATGATAATGTGCTGGTACTTGATATCATGAGTTGTTTCCCAACTTCAGGTTGACACTTTAGGGCTCAACCAATAATTAATTATAATGCATATATGGTCTAAGAAATCAAAGCAACTATTTTTATAAATACGGAGAATAATTATTTTATGACAAGCATTCTTCAAGAAACACGTTTCTCTGTTCAAGAGGAAGGGTCTTCAGTCTTCACATTGTAATTAATTAAGAAGTGTATATTACTCCAAAATTTGCGCAATATATATTGTACAAACTGTTGTACGGTGTTTCTCATATATCCGAGACAATTATTCATTTACGACTAATCGAATACTTATTTTGGAACAACTGATTATTCGTCTTCGGGCAACTAAAAACTTATTTTTCTAAATTTAATTATGCTTGAACAAGATAAACATATAAGAACTGGTTGAATTGGGTTTGATCTTAAACGAAGTCTCGATATTAAAGTTTCGAGTTAAAGTATAATAATATTCTTAAACAAAACTTGGGAAGTAGAATTGATTGAATTTAGAATGAGAATAGAGTTACTGGATTGAGGTATAAGATAATTTAGTTGAACCATATTAGAAAATTGAATGCAATTGATTACTTTTGTTAAAGACAAAAGCTTATATCTTAATTAATCTGAGATACTTTAACATGAATTTACAGGCTAAAGTCTAAACAAAATCTAATACACTGAAAAATAAAATCTGAAAGTTGAAATTTAAATTTTTAAAATTTTAAAAATCTAGAAACTCAATAATAAAGGGGGTTTTTTTTTTGTAAAAAACAACGAAGGATAAAACTTAAAAGTTGAGAAAGATGAGATCACTAAACACAACTTTTGTTGAAAATGCATGTAGTGTTGTTGGTTAGTTAACAAGACAATTAAAGGGATAATAAAGCCAAAAAGTTATGGTGGTGAAGTGAAATTTTGGTAATGTGTGTTTTTATTTTGGGATAACACAAGAGACTAGACTAGACTAGAGAGATATATGGGCTGATTTAAGGGCAGTGGACCCTTAATTAAAGGGGGGTTAACACATCTTACCATAAGTCCATAAGGACACATGGGTAACACATGGGTAAAGATATCACACTTGAATTTTGGTCCTCTCAAAGAGTTGCACAATTTTCTTCCATGGAGACTTTTTCCAGATTATTACTGTTTTTCTTTTTCCTTTTTTTTAAATAATATACTAGTATTTTAATTAATTATATGGATGGTGGAATGGAAAATGGAACATAAACGGGTCTCACAAAAATAAATACTTTCCCCACCCCAAATATGGTTCTCATTTGATTTTTTTTGGATCACAAAAATAAAAAAAGTTGTGAGCACAAGCTTTTGTGACCACCAATAAAAAACAAAAATAAAAAAAAAAGTTGTGGCCACAAAAATTAAAAAGATTATACACTCTAAATTTAATTAGTATAATTTGATATGTTTTGAAATATAATTTTAAAATATCATATTTTTATAAAATATATTTACATATAAATGTGGATATTTATGGCTGAAAAGAAAACCTTGATAAGTCTAATAATTAAGAACCTTAATTTGTAACAGAAGAATATTGTTGTCAAACAATACGACAGATGTTTTTTCCCTAAAAAGAAAACTATAGATGTTTTTTCTCTAAAAAGAAAACGAAAGAAACTTTTGAAACAAATGAAATATGAAGATATTTCTCGGATAAAAAGGGTAAAACTCCAAATAATTAATGTCAATATATCCTTTATTAATTTGATTTAGTTCAAGTTAGTATCTGAAGATGGTAAATTATATTCTTGTGTGGTTTAATTAAGGGATTGTAGAGTCCATTAATAGTAATTAAGAAAGCATTTAAGGTTAGCTGATTGTAGGACTATATAGGACATGGTCCTCCATTGCCACTACCAAACTCCTGTTTTAGTTGAGATTTAGGCATTTAGCCATCCTAACCTCAGTAGCTCTCCTTCATTTGGAATAGGTTTTGCCTTTCAAAACACCCCACCGACTTCAATCATTAATCACTTTTTCTTTTTTTTTAACCCAAAGGTAATTAAAGTCTAAAGTTTATTTACTCCATATACGAGTATTATAATACGGAGTGACTCAAATTTAAAGTCTTAAATCTTGTAATAATTATACTTTAACTATGATAACTTTTGATAAATTTTGCTTGTTTACTTATTTTGGTTGACCATTTGATAAAATAAAATATTCTTGTCGCATCTTATTTTGTAAAACTTTTGATATACTTTTAAACGACATAATTTTTACTTTTTATTTCTCTACCGATTTGTAAATAAAATGATTTTTAAAAAAATGATATTTTGCTAGTCCTTCGAAATGTTGCGAACAATTTAGGACGGGGATAATATTATATAAATTTAATACTCCCTACGTCCCATAAAGTGTTACCCATTTTGACTAAAGTTGAAATTAATGGAGGGATAATTTTGTGTTGACTTTCCAAAAATACCCTTGATGTGATGGGTAAAAGTAGGATGTGATGTGTAGATTATTAGGAAAATGTATGATGTGATAGGTAGATTTTGAAAAAGTAATGGGTAAAAGTGGTTTTTTAGTAGAAATGGGTAGGAGATTGTGGGACGCAATTTTTTTGAAACGTGTAAATCTTTTTGGGACGGAGGGAGTATAACTTAGTTAATTTTAGCATTACTTTACTGACAAATTCTTCCGTGGATCTAAAGTCCACGTTAATTTTATTGACCTTAGTGCATTTGTAACTTAAAAGAAGAAGGGCTTTTTCAAAATAAAAATATTCACATATAAGCCTATGAAAAATGTAAGAAAGTACTCCCTAATTATATGCCGTATGGTTTAAACTACTCATAGTAAACTAAAGGCAGAAATTTAAATAATTAGTTTATGAAGTTGTAAAAAGAATTTAAAATAAGAAATACAAATCAAGTCATGAGGACTCATGACTCATCATATTACACTTTTGACTCCAGAAACTTTAAGCTAAAGTTTTATTTTATTGTTCCTTTGAGTTGAACTATTCAAAATAGTTAACGGCGGCAAATTAACAACATCCAACTGATATAATTATATAATTTATAATATTACAAGTAAGAAAGCCGTCAAAAAATAGGCAAATTATTACAAAAATATATATGTGAGAAGATCTATGTGGACATTAAATAGCGAAAATAGGCATAAAATGATACAACAATGATAAAAGACGGACATTTGTATTATATAACGAAATAACATAAGTGGCCTTTATACGCACTTGAAATACAGATCATACCTCTTATTTGCCATATTAAAATTATACGGAGTATTTTTCCAGACTTTTTTAGAAGAACTTTATGGATGTTTTTGTTTATGAATCTTGTACGATTCATATCAGGATAAAGAAAAACTTCAAGCGTTCTTCAAACTCCAAGAAAGGGGAGACAAGAGATTAAGAGAATTTTTGACTATCGAGTGATTGAATGATAATGATACGAGATTACAATATATAGCGCTAAAACGTCACACTAAATGACCTAATGGGCTCGGGCCACTACACAAATCCTAATTTATAGAATATTAATAAATATTAACAAATAACTACTAAATAATAATAGAACCAATTAAAGTATTTTAATTAACTGTCCGTATCATTTTTTTCAATATCTACATTTTTCAATTAAAAGAGTGCAAATTCATGATTCCTTTTCTGCGTCAATTGTCTTCTTCAAAATTGCCTAATGATAGCTTTGACCACAAAGGATTTCATTGCCATTTGGTTTTCTAATCTTGGCATTATGTGTACACACTGCAATTAATTACTACTCCATGAAGTTTCCAAGAGTGTGATTATGGTTCCCACTCCCACTAATGATCAAACTCATGATTCACCCTTTGATTCAACAAATCTTTGGTGGTTAGGAGTTTTTGGCAAATTAAATTTGAGTGAAATTAGGTGCCTTTATGGCTTGTTTGGAATTTTGGATACCTCTAATTCTAAGTCAAATTTTGATTTGAAGTTTATGGTTTCATATTTAATTATTTGCGGTTTGTTCCTTTTCAAATTACAATAAATTGGGCTTTTTTTATCAAGAAAACATTCCACTGGAGATCGAGTACAACACATAAGTTTGAAAGTTGTATAAGAATTTCTTTCCAATCACTTTCCAATTAAAGTAATTTTGATATTATTCTAAAACTTTTAACCGGTTAAGGCAAAAGTTTCAAGAACGAAATGTGTATGATTCTGTCTCAAACATACTACTCTAAGACTCTCTTCTTTTATGTTCTAACTCTTAACTTCTAATCTTTTTCAGTTTTTTTCATTTCTTTTGAACTCATTCTAAATTTCCAACTTCTTTATGAAATGATAACTTGGGCTTAATTAATTTAATTAATTAATTCAATCCTAAAATTTAACTCAAAAGACGTCCAAGCTAATAAAGCTACTATAAGCAGCATAATAAGCTACATAGCTAATGTAGGAGTTGATCACGTACTCAACGAACACGCCTCCCTCACATGAGGTGCGTATTAATGATAGACTTGGACTCAATTCAACCATTAAAGTTAATTCAAGAGGTTGAGACTTGAGACATCCAAACTATTATAAGCAGCATAATAATAGGCTACACATCGAACGTGGGGATCACTCAACATCCTTCCAGTTTTTTTGGAAACTTCATCCAGTTTTTAAACTTTTTTTAGTGTTTTCAAAATCCTTCAAGTTTTTTCTAATTCGTAGTTTCTTTCAAATTAATTTTAGTTTATTTTAAAATAATAATAATACTTATTTAGGTATATTTTTCATATTATTATTGTTGTTGTTTTTTTGATGTTATAATAATAATAATTAATAATATTATTATTATTTATCTTAGTAGAATTTAAAAATTGTTGTAATGTCATAATTAATTTAAAAACCCCTATGTCCCCAAAATAAGTTTTAGTTAAATAATAATTTTTTATATATAAATAGAGATATTAATGATCAAAATGTTAAACCCGTGGTCTAAAAAGTTAAATAAAAAAGCAAACTCTGTCTATCTATAAATGAATTACACTCTCTGTTTAATTTGTAAAATCTCATAACTTCTAAAATGATTTATTTACCAATTGGTATAAAAATAAAAAATAAAAAATAAAAATTATATATATTGGTAAATTATATATATTTTTCATATATATTCTCAGAACCGGCTTGTCAGTCACTGAGAGGAGGTACATTGGACTTTAATCGTAGATTGGTGGCAGAGAGTAGAGTGTGCACCTCGTATTTGCAAAGGCCTTATGCTTAACATAGTTGCCTTACAGCGCCATTGGTGGGAAGCGAACTTGGATCTACCCCCTATGCACTCTCTGCCTTTGTCAACTATGCAACGCCCACCGGCACTGATTACATTGACAAAATTTACATGATGTATGCACATTATTTATAATTGCATTGTATATTTCGTAGTTAATAGATAGTTTTCAATTTTCTTTGGTAATACTTGTCATATTGATACAATAATATAAATAAAATATTGAGAATGAAATTATAGAAAAACACTTATTTATTTTTATACATATTTAGGATGTGCATATTATAAAATTATTAATGTCTCTGTCTCAAAATATTCGTCCAATTTGATTCTTTGAGTCGATCTTGACAAAATTTAATCATCAATAACAGTAGATTTGTCTTACGTATAAATACAATGAAATAAATTTCTTAAGATTTTCCACAAGACAAATCTAATGAACTTATTTTCAGACTAATTAACAATGTAAATCTCATTTATGATTAGTTTTAATTTGTCCAGTTTAACTCGAATTAGTGAAACTGAATGAATATCGAGACGAACGAAGATAGTGTTGTATGCATAATTTTCTGTTACACAAATTTATTTCGTTACACAGGAAAATAGGTAGATTCGAATGCGGTATGTCATGGATGGCTTCGGGTGATTCTCAATAAAAAAGAGGAACCTCCACCCCGAAAAGCGTCTCAGCATTGACCCAACAAAAATATTAATTGAACTATAATCTCAGTCAATTGACATAAGGAAAAATGTGTCATGGATGACTTTGGTGATTCTCAATAAGAACAATGTATGCAGCAAAATCTAAACGTAGATTTGGCGTAAAAGCACGGGCTAGAAAGGGGGCGTATATATAAACTACGAAAAATCCCCAACGAAGCACAGATTACTTTCTCTGTCTATTCTCCAAAATCCTCAGTTTCAGAGCTCTTTCAGGTGCTTTCACGCCCATACAAACTCTCTCTTTCGTCTCCAGACGCATATATATACAGACATATTTATATCTATATTCCTGGCTGTGCCATAAATTCACACTGGTGATTGAGATTGAGGCGGAGGAAGGAGAATTAATGGCGGCGATCGGGGGGCTGCGGACAGATTGAGGGCGGGGTGAGGAAGATTTGGGGCGATCGGAATGCGGGTCAGGGAAATGCATCCGCTCTGCTGCATAACTCTGGCGAGCGAGGAAATCGGGGACGCGTCGCCGGAGATGTCGGCGATGCTGCTGCGGACGGGTTCGGCGGTGGCCGGATCTGATCGCAATGCCGGGGGGTGCGACGGCGCCAGCGTCGCCGGCGTGCTCTACAAGTGGACCAATTACCACAAGGGCTGGAGATCCCGCTGGTTCAACCTCCGCAGCGGCGTCATTTCCTACTCCAAATCTCGGCATCCCGACCACACCTCCCTCGTCGCCGACGACGTCAAGCTGATCGGTCGCCTTCCGTCCGACGATCTCCGCCGCCGTAAGCACCGCAAAATCATCCGCATTGTCCACCTCAAGGTATAAAAAATCACATACGCGTATCTACTATATATATCTGCCCTGTCACCTGCTTGAATACGCATTTGTCACCAGGCCCACTGGTCAGCGAACTTTGTGACAGAGAAAAAAATCAAAAAAAAAAAAAATCAGAGCTCTGATAAGATGAATTTGGGGAAATTTCCCCAGGGGTTTTTCAATCGGGGGGAAAATCAAAAGGGAGGGTCGTCATTTTGGTGGGTACAATGGAAGAAACAGAAAGTTTTCCCGTATGGGCAGGGCAATGAATGGGGGAGCATTTACTCCCAATTGCTATAATTTCTGTCTCTGTGAAAACTTTGGTGTCATCACTGCCACCTAAATAGCTTAGAAATCTGAGCTTTTTTGCAGAGTCTTTATCCAGAGAGCGGTTTGAATTTTCTTGTCATTTTTACCATCACGTTTAAGTGCTGGCTAATCTCAGGCCAGTCACATCAAGGTGATTAGGGGAGGGGGAAGTTACCCCATCGCTTTATTAGGTTTTTGGGCCTTATTATTAGGTTTTGTGGCAATTTCACAATGTTTTAAAGAAAAGCGAATTTTGGGGCGTGTTTGGCTTGGTTTTCTTCTGGTTAAAGGAGACCCGTTGCCTTTCAATTCACGCCAAGTAAAAAAGCCAGGAATCTGCATAACTTTTCTTCTTCTTGTTCATCTTCTTCTTCTTGGATGGGCTTCTTCAGCTCTCCCTTTTTGACGAGTCTCCTTTGAATCTGTTGTCGAGAAAGTAGTGTTCTTTTCTTTGCTGGAATTGCAAGTGTGGAACAGTAAAGAATGGTGGACAGATATGTTTGACTGTTTCCACCTTTTCTAACTTTCTCCTATTATGGTTTACAGCAAATGTTTGATTCTTTTTTCTTCTTTTTTTTCCAATTCATACAGTAAGTTTTATCCCTGTCAAGCCTCATGTAAATTAAGCTGATTACTCCAATTATAAAGTGTAAACAAAAAAAACAGAGAAAACAACACTGAGTAAAAGGATGCACCTAACTCTGAAGTCCTTAGAAACAACCAATAATTTAGCTTTAATTATATAAGAAGGTTGATTGGAAGTGAGACACGTCTCTTGTATGTGCAGGAATTCCATGCAGGGCAGGATCATTCTTTATTGTTGTTGAACTAGCATGTTAAGAAAACTCACTGAAGTGGATAATGTCCTCCTAGAGTAATTGCTGGTTTAATATGAAATGAATGCCATTTTGACTGGCTTGGCGTGGGTTTATATGGCTTAAGATTTCTTAGGTGTTTTCTCTTTCTTGCTGACTTTGGAAGATAATTAATAGCATGTAATTTTTTTTTCCACTTCGTATGAAGGTCTCATCATTTCGGGAGAGCAGATCTGATGATAAGCGGTTTTACATATTTACGCCTACTAAGACTCT
This sequence comes from Cuscuta campestris, assembly GCA_900332095.2. Lineage (NCBI taxonomy): Eukaryota > Viridiplantae > Streptophyta > Magnoliopsida > Solanales > Convolvulaceae > Cuscuta > Cuscuta campestris. The sequence goes on along the minus strand of OOIL02006793.1, from coordinate 789,248 downwards.
TCATCTAAGGACAAACTCGAGAAGAGAAAGAGGAGCTTGGATTGAAGCCTTGGTTTCAACAAGAAATGTCTTCATGCTTAGACACTCAAATGATAGTCTCCCCATTTTACCCAGGAGTGTATCTGTATCCACTGACAAGCTGAAGAAGCGTTTGCTTGATGAGGGAATCGGCGAGGGCCTAGTCAAGGACTGTGAACAGATAATGCTTTCCGAATTTTCAGAAATGCAAGGTCAACTTCAATATCTTTGCGATGAGCGCTCAAGTTTGTTAGAAACCATACATCAGTTAGAGGTAAATGATGTTCTTCATGTTTTGCGTATTTTTAATTGTAAGAGTTACTTTGTGCCCCTTTCCGCTTTGTATACCATAATTTAAAATGATTTCCTTGCTTTGACCATACTCTGATTTTCCTAATGCAGGCTACCAATATTGAAACTGAGGATGCTGGAGTTCCTGAGGGTGAATATCCAAATTTAGGACGTGGAAAGTATAGCGGTAAGCTTAATATATATACTCTCAATTAATCTAATAATCTGTCGTTGGTATTACGAATTGTTTTCCAAACTTGAGTGTGTTCTCGTATAAAAAGTGATGTTAGATGTCATTGCAATGCATCCATACCAATGGTATTTTATTCTTGTTTCTCCGTGTAAGGAAATATCAAGGAAAATATGATTCACCATTCCTTCAAATGTTTCAGAATGGAGCACTACTGAATCCTCCGATGGTGTTGAGAAACAAGAGCTTGAGGAAGCATCAGATGAAGAGGAAACTAGATTTTTTGACACAAATGATTGCTTTCCTGATCCGCCTGTCAGTTGCGCGCCAACAGTAGGAGATCAAATTGGTCAAGACATGGGGCTTGAGAAACCATTTAATGATATGGTGCAAAGGAGTGCTGATAATGATGCTTCCATGTGCACACATGTAGAAAGGCGAACGAGACTACCTGATCCAATTGAAAAGGAGAAAGGAGTTAGTTTATGGTCTATGATCAAAGACAATGTTGGAAAAGATCTCACACGAGTTTGTCTTCCAGTGTACTTTAACGAACCCTTATCATCCCTTCAGAGAAGCTTTGAAGATTTGGAGTACTCCTATCTTTTAGATAGGGCATACAAGCATGGGAAAGAGGTATATGCTCATAAATTGATTCTTTGATTTATGTATATATAGAGAATACAATTTTTTTATAAACTTTGGTGATGTGGGCTGTTGCTACTGAATTCTAGTTTCATTTTATATTTTTTTGATCGACTACTCAATTTTGTACTACTCGTATGGCATTCTCTAGTTTAAAGAGGATGTGCTTAAAGCCTGTGGTGTTTGATATTTCAATGCCGTTGCCAATATTTTTTTTGGAAATTTTTGTGTTTGTTAATGTTATTGTTTTCCGTTGTCTTTTTATATGGGTTTCTCGTCTTTGTCCTCTCATAGTGTTCCAACAATGGAAATGGGAACCTTGCACTGTGTGGTATTGCGAAGTGCTTGGGATGATAATGTACCTTTGATATTTGTGACTGCTTATTTCTTGATGTGCCCTGCATTCATAGTTTTTTTTTGTCTGAATGGATAGCTTTCATAGTTTCTTCTAATAAAATAACTTGGCCATTATGTTTTTGCATTTAGGGTAATGCTCTACAAAGGATTTTGAACGTTGCTGCTTTCGCTGTGTCTGGATATGCATCGACCGAAGGTCGACACTGCAAACCCTTCAATCCTCTGTTGGGAGAAACCTATGAAGCTGATTATCCAGAGAAAGGAATCAAATTCTTCTCCGAAAAGGTATATATTATATCCGTCTAGCCTGTTTGGATTAAAGTTTTTGGAGAGTTGCAATTTCATTCTGTGTAAGGCAGCTTTAGGAAACTGGAACACTTGCATTTGAAACTCCACAAAAAAAAGTGTTACATGTAATGGGTTTTATAAGTTGAAACTTGAAACACATACACTACAAGCAACATCTTGAGTCATGCTATTGATGTGGGAAATTATGAAACAGGTTAGTCACCACCCAACACTTATTGCCTGTCATTGTGAAGGTAGAGGCTGGAAATTCTGGGGTGATAGTAACCTAAAATCTAAATTTTGGGGGACATCAATTCAAGTCGATCCAGTTGGAACTCTAACATTAGAATTCGACGATGGGGAGATTTTCCAGTGGAACAAGGTATGCACCGTGACATAGTTTTAGTGCGGAGATCATTATATTCTTCCATCAATTCTTTATTAGTTCCTGCGACTAAATCGGTCGTGTTTATGTTGTCTTATTTCAGGTCACAACCAGCATATATAATCTAATTCTTGGGAAGATATACTGTGACCATCACGGAATGATGCATATTCGTGGCAATCGCCAGCACTCATGTAAACTGAAATTCAAAGAGCAATCTCTTCTTGACCGCAACCCCCACCAGGTCCACGGATTCGTTGAAGATGTCGCGGGCCATAAGGTAGCTACAGTGTTTGGGAAGTGGGACGAAAACATGTATTACGTAAACGGAGAATGCAGCAGCAGACCAAAAGATTTGTCTGCTTCATCCTTGTTGTGGAAAAGTAATAAACCTCCACAGAATCTCACCAGATACAATATGACTTCTTTTGCGATCACTCTCAACGAGTTAACTCCAGGACTGAAGGTATATTGTTATTGTTATTTAGATTAAATGGACATTTTTTGTGGATAAACAAAATCTTGTATGTAATATTCGAATCATCTCATGCGTGAAGGAAAAACTCCCTCCTACTGATTCAAGACTTCGGCCTGATCAGCGTTCTCTGGAGAATGGGGAATATGACAAGGCAAATGCAGAGAAACTGCGGTTAGAGACACGCCAGAGAATGGTATGTACACTGCTACTTATTTTCCCAGATTCTTTGAGCCATGTTTGGGTCTACATGGCTACACATATATATAACACACAGAGATGATGTTTTCTATATTTATTCTTGTTCAGAAAACATTTTCAGAAGTTATTATTTTTCTTGGAAACAAATGGGGCCTTAACGACAACACGTTTTCGTTTTTCGCAGTCAAGAAAACTGCAGGAAAACGGATGGAAGCCGAGGTGGTTCCAAAGAGAAGGAGAAGATGGTACTTTCACTTACACAGGTGGATACTGGGAAACGCGTGAGGTTGGGGAATGGGACGGATGTCCCAACATATTTGGGGAAATCCACGAAGATACCGCACTTTTGTAGCCTTGAATCTTTCCCCCCCTTGCCAAACGCGCCCCTATCTTCGCCATCCTCCTACTAACATTACCAAAATGCCCTCAGGTTCGTATGTCGTTGCACATTTTAGCGCAGGGTCGTTGACAACATGTCAGCTGTGAACAACAAATAGGGGCAATGTTTTTTTTGCTGGATTTCATGGCCCTCTGTTTTCTGGGCTATATATATAGATTCTCATATTTGTCTTTTAGGAAATTTTGTGTATTCTCTTTAATTCAAATAATAAATAAAAATCGAATTGTACTTATTGAGCTAGGTAACTAAATTAAATACAGTTAGCCTCGTATAAGTTGTGTTTTATTTAAACAAATATCTTGTCATTTGTTAATCTTTATTATTACCTTAATTACACTATGTTTGGTTCAAGAAATTTGAAAGGAAAAAGAAAAGAAAATGATGTGGAAACTATGGACTTGTGATTGAGTAAAACTCCCTTAGGCCCGACAATATTGGTTGTCCTAGCCCAGGCCGGACAAAAGGCCCATTGGACAATAGCAGGAAGATGTAAATGAAACAAGATAAATTTTATAGTGGACTTGAGGTAAATGAGCAAATAAGCATTTCTATATTACTTAAATAAATCTATTTTTTAAAATAAAAAATAAAAAATATATATGAAAAATTTCATAAAAATAATATGCATACAAGGTGCACTAAAACATTGGTTAGTTCATGATTTAATTATTTGCTTTTGGCACTTGTTTAACACTTTAACTCATTTCTTTAAAGTCGTCCTTTAGCCGCTGATTGACGCTAGAGGTCGACTCCGATCAATTGTCCCGTCCGCCGGTTCGCCTCTCCGATCCCACCCTCTCCTAAGTCCTAAAATTTACTACTACTGTTTTTTTGTTTAAAATATATTACTTCGTAATTTAATTTATTATTCCGATTCTTTTGTTTCTAGTTTAGTTAAAAAGACTAATGATTAATTGATAATCTGATTTTGTTTTGTAAATTTGGTTGACTATTATTTCGGGAAAAAAGCATGTAAGCCCGGTTGGTACCCAGGATTTGAATTGAATATACGGAGTATAATAATTCAATTTCAAATTACGGTGGGATTCTAATGACATCGGGGTACGGTGACACTAGCGGTGCCACTCTCATTTTGGGGTACTTCCGGTGCTCCGTTCGTAAAATTGATCATTCCTATCCCCCATAAATCACCCCCTAAACCTCCCACCCTACCCTCACCCCAACCCCGCCGTAAGCCCCCCCACAAAATAGGACTAAAACATAAGTCATTTTCCAATGTAGGATTTAAACTTTTTTATTTTCTAAATAGAACTTAATAATGTCTAGTGAGAGGAATAATGTCCAGTAATAATGAACATTTACTTGAATAATGATTAATTGATAATGACCAAAGGTCTTATATTTGGAAATAAAAATATAATATATGATTCTATATTGGGAAAGTCATTACGTTTTAGTCCTATTTAGGTAAATTTCTCATTATGAAATTATATTATGATTCTAAATTCACATCCACATAGTTTTGTGCTACCTAAATTTATACTCGGTATATTTTTAGAATTGATGCGGAAATTTTTAATTTAGATTATTTAAATTCTAAATTCACATAATTTTGTGCCACCAAAGAGTACAATGAAATTGAATTCTCTATTTCTTATACCATTATCTGAATTCTGTGTACCAAATGCAATCATATAGTAATTTTTTTATTCAACTAAGTTAGTTCATATTAAATCAAAATGAAAAGATATTATATTTTTGAGTAGTTCCAAAGTGAGCGAATCAAGTGGCTCATTTCATGACTAGAGCATCTAATTCTCTAGAGTGGGACTGTGTCCCCCGGTGATTATTTGTAATATTTTGCACAATGATATTTTGAATCAATGACTACTCTATAGTTATTTTCAAAAAAAAACTAAAAATGAAAATTCTTGAACTAAATACACCACTAGGCACTAGATTACATTACATTATTTAGCACTTCATCTTATTAATCATCCCATCTCATCTTCATATATAGAACACAATATAAACACATAAATCTAGCTAGAAAATGAAAGAGTAGCAAGACGGAATACAAATCTACTAGTGCTTGTCTCCTAATAAATAGGAGGACAAACAAAACCAGGAGGAGGGGTCAAACCACAAGTTGCTAAAACTTGAAGGGCAAGTGGAATGAAAATATTAAGGTTGAGAAGCTTAAGCCTCACGGCGGTGCAGAGACACACCGCCGCCTCCAGCTCTAGCAGCCCTTGAAGCACCGGACAACAAACATTCTCCGCCGGATTTCCTATCCCCACATGCACCAATCCTCCAAGCACATCCAAACACAACCCTAGCTTCAGGGCGTTTATCGGACACTGAGTGGTCGGTGGTGGAAAAATAATTCCACCGCCGCCGCCACTGCCTCCACCACCACCACCACTTCCTCCTCCTGTTCCTGGTGCAGGGGTATAAGGAGGGTAGCCTCCCCCTCCGCCTCCGCCTCCGCTTCCACCTCCACCACCCCATCCTGGTGGGTTGGTGATAGGAGGGTTTATGATCGGAGGGAGGATGCCGGGTGGAGGCAGGACGACGACAGGAGGGTTGATTATGGGGGGTAAGATTCCGGCAGGAGGAGGCAAAATGACCGGAGGATTTATGACCGGAGGGAGGATGCCGGGTGGCGTGACGACGGGAGGGAAGTGTATAGGCGGCAAGACCTTCGGAGGTGGGTGTGGGCGGGGGATTTTGGGGGGATGAGGGCGGCCGGATTCGGGAGGAGTGGGGCGGTGGTAGGGTGGGTAATTATGGCAGGGGTCGCATGAGATGTTCCAGTGAGCATATGCCGGCGGCGGCGGCGAGGAAACCGCCATGCAAATTAAGAGCAACGATAGGATGAGCTTCAAGTCCATGGGAGTATAGCTTAGCTTAGGCAGGGTGGTTCTATATGAGGAAACACTTGTAGCCTTTCTTCTAGTTTTGAGTGCAAAGATGATACGGAGTATAATGTATGTTTATTTATATACTCCCTCTTTCCGTTGCCAAGTTGGCAACGTAAGAGGTCCTGCAACTGTGCTGGGAGACAACTATGTTAAGCATAGGACCTCTGCAAGAATCATGTTCCACTCTTTGCCACTAATTTGCTATTAAAGTCTAATTTACCTCTCAGTGACCGTTTGGCCAGGTCTGAGGGGGCACTCGGGGATGAGGCTCATCCTTTTTTTATATACTCCCTCCATTTGAAAGATGCTTTAAAAAAAACTCTATCCCTTAAAAAACAATTTTACATTCATTTTTTCCACACACAACAAACCATATTTATCTCATCGAAAATACATAAAATCCTTCAAAGTAACCTTTTACCTGTAATAAAAGAGAAACTAAGTGTATTTCAAACATTTTAGATGGATAGAAAGAGCTATTTTTCAAACGGATTCGTCCCATAATTAAATTTAAGCTGAGTATTTATTTTGGATATCTCAAAATTTAAGTTGTGCTTCTATAATTTCGATATCATTATAATCTAAGGAAAGTCATTATGTTTTAGTGCTAATTAAGTAAATTTCTCATGTCTTTAACATTGCCCGCTACGTGTTCGTACTATCACCATGCACGCCCTTTTGCATGTAAGATAAGGACGGTGGTTGTCGACCCAGTGCCAGCTTATTAACTGGTGTTCAAGGTAAAATTTTTGCCCCAATTCAACAAGGGTAAAAATGTATAATTGACATAAAAACATTGAATAAGATTAATTATTATCAAATTATCCAAGCAATAAAACAGTTTAAGTGCTATTCAGGGAAATGACTTAAGTTTTGGTGCTATTTAGTGCAAATATTTCTAAAGATATATACTTCCTCTATAACTATTAAATTTTTCTCCTTTATTTTTATATAAATTTATATATAAATTTTATTGATTATCGTCATACCAATTTTTAAAAAAAATAATTTTAAAACAATGCATGGTTTTGCCTTATAAATGGAAAAATGTGATCTAATTTCGGACAGAGAATTCGGAGTATAATCATGTTACCTCTAGTTTTGTAGTTTTTTGATAGATAAAGTTTTTAAATATGTAATTTTTATTTTTAATTCAAAACTATTTTGTATATGAACTAATGATTTGAATATAACTTCAGTAAAAACATCATAAAAATCCCAGTACATCCCGACTTTATATCCTAATGGTATTCTTTTCTATTTTCTGATGTGAAAACTCCAACATAAATAATGTTATAAATAATGTTGCATTATTTTCAGGATAGAGGTGACTACCTAATGTGAATCCGTGAACAGGGCGCAGGTAGACGAGGACAAAAGATGGTATGGCTGGATATACATATGCATGCATGCATGTTCAGATCATCACTTTCTGGTGCAAGTACTGATTTTTAGGTGTTTAATTTGGATGTATATATGTGTGATATATTATCTTTTTATTTGTTACTAGCTACTCGGATTCTCTTATTAATTACTCCCTCCGTTCCACAAAACTCTTCCTCTTTCATTTTTTTGCTTTCTACAAAACACTTCAACTTTCTATTAAAAAACCACTTTTACCCTTACTTTTTCATACCCTACCTATCACATCATACTTTTTCACTAATAACCAAACTATCATATCTTACTTTTTCTCATCACATCAAAGGCAAAATTGGAAAGTCAACCAAAATAACACTTTCCTTATTTTTCCCCAGAGTCAAAACCGGAAGGGTTTTATGGAACGGAGGGAGTATTATATATCTTGATCAACACTGAAAACTTATCCTTTCCCACAAAATACTCCCTCCGTCCCAAAAAGTCAGTTACATTTCGAAAAATTTGCGTTAAAGTCCTTTACATTTCTATTAAAAAACCACTTTTACCCCTTATTTTTTCATACCCTACCTATCACATCATACCTTTTTCCTAATAATCTACTCATCACATCCTACTTTTATCCATCACATCTGATGGTGTAAATTACTTGACCGGTCAAACTATACTAGACCGGGTCTAGAATGGTTGGCTTGATTTCGTAAAGTAAAGAAAGTAAAAACACTCGGAACGACCGGTAGGACTTTAGGTGGAACACCTGTAGCCCGAATTATATTAAAACAAGGAATGCACGGTCACTTTTACAAGGGAGTTTAGAGAGAGTGAATTCCCCCCCCTCCTTCCTGAGGTTTACATGCGTATTTATACTAGGCTAAAGGGGGACAAGACCGCGTGCACCCACGTGGGATCATGCTGCCGCAGGTGGGAGGTGACTGCTGAGCTGCCTTGTCCTTTTGCGCGGGGGGCTGCGCCTTTGTCGCGTTCTGACTTGGAAATGTTCCTTCGTCATCTCTGCAATTCCAACCACTACAGTCCAAGTCCTTTTGGATTCCTCCTGCTGACACTCTCCGATCTTCGGAAACTAGACCGGGTGATCTTTTAGGGTTGGTTTGGCTAACTTCGGAGGATGAATTTAGGCGATGGAATAGTTTGACCGGTATACTAATCCGAAGTATACCGGTCAACTTTCTGGTCAACCAGCCATTCCTTTGCTGACGACTCAGATCTCCCTTTCAAGTTTGACTTCTTTGACCGGTCAACTTTCGGATTCGGACCCTTGACTGGTCATGGGTGAAATACACCCATCAATAAGCCCTCCACTTCTCGGTTATGCAATTTTGTCATAAGCGGGAAGTAAAAATCCAAGAGGTATATTCAAAACTCAAATTTCTGGCTTTTCCCGCTCGAATATTTCAAATTCAAAATTTGAACTGTCGGTTTTGACACGTGTTGGGCGCTGGCCATGGCAGTAGTCGCGTCCTTTCGCCTTCCCATGTGTGATGATTACGCCGCCTTACGCGGCGTGCTCCGCTCGTGCCACGTCACCTTCTTCTCTTTCTTCCTCGCCTATATAAAGGCCTCCAACCCCATTCATTTCTTCACTTCTTCGTGCACGTCTCTCGAGTTTCACCGGTCAAGCTCCCTCTAGCCTTCCAGCCCTCCGAACCAAGTAAGCTTCCTTCTTTCTTAGTTTTTCCTTTCTTTTCTCTGCCTTTCTCCCCGGTCAATGTCTTCCCCTGATAGCCAAGATATCTCTGCCTCAGATGCCCGCGCATCCGAGGAATCCCTTTCCTCTTCTTCTTCGACCGGGTCATCTTCTCCCATCCCTAAGTCCCGGTCGAATCCCAACCCTAGCATCCCTGAACCGCAGCCGTTAAACCAGATGCCCGGTCACCTTTTTGCGGAGAGGGAGGAGCCGGTCAATGACGAACCGGCCCCCTATGACCCGGAAAAAGAGACCAGGGATCAGTGGGTAGAGAGGTTGGATGCAGCCGGTTACTCTCCCCTTCCTACCTCCTTCGTTACAGACATCTACCCCAACGTTTCCAAAATAGCTCTGAATAAGGCCCGTAGGAATCTACCGGCGGGCTATGTTCTTGAATATGACGAGAACTGGTCCAACATAATCAGGCCTCACCGGGAGGATAGAATAGGTTTTCATATTGCTTCCTTAGAGAGTGGTATCGTTTTTCCCCTTCGCCCCCCTCCTGGTAGAGCTTTGCCACTGCTTTAGGATTCTTCCCGGTCAGATCACTCCCAACGCCCACCGGTTACTCAATTCATTTGCTAATATCTGCGCCCACCTTCACATCGACCCCTCTCTTCGCCTCTTCCTATACATGTTTGAGGTTCGACCCGGTAAACCGGGTTGTGAAGGTTTCGTCTATTTCAAAGGACGAAACAACCGTAAGTTCATCTCTGACCTTCCACAAAGTAACCGTTTGTGGAAGGAAAAATTTGTTTTCATAAAATTTCCTGCCTCTGTCACTCCTTTGGCCGGCCTGAAGTGGAGCGACCATCTCCTCAAGCATCAATTCACCGAACCGCCGGCCACCCCGGATCTGGAAGAGAGCCGGGAACTACTTCTTAAAGGGGACCCCTACACCGGTCAGATGTACCACTACGGGGGTTGGGTGTGGCGCGTCCAACCGGGTGGCGAGGGCACCTCCCGGGCCCATGAAGCAGCGGGGCGCGGGGGACCCTCCCCGGGCGACACTGCGGAGGCTGGAGGCCCGGGTCACCCAGGTACCCGTCTATTTCTTCCCTTTGTTTTTCTGACTGAACCGGTCGTGATTTGAACACTTAACAATATTTTGCCTGTTTCTGCAGATATGAATTTCAGGGCGTACAATATGCCAAAGACTACCGGTGGATCTTCAGCTACCGGTCCACAAACCTCAAAAACAGAACCGGTCCAGAAGGAAACTATCGAGGTCCACTCTGAAGAGGAAACTCCCGAGACCGGTGGAGTTCCTCCGACCGGGAAGGAACCGGCGAACTCTCCCCCCACTAAAGGGAAAGGGAAAAAAAGAGTAAAGCATGCGGCCACCACCCATCCATCGGTCAAGAAGAGAAGGGGAGAAAACGTCCCGGCTGAGAGAGTGAATTCCCCCCCTCCTTCCTGAGGTTTACATGCGTATTTATACTAGGCTAAAGGGGGACAAGACCGCGTGCACCCACGTGGGATCATGCTGCCGCAGGTGGGAGGTGACTGCTGAGCTGCCTTGTCCTTTTGCGCGGGGGGCTGCGCCTTTGTCGCGTTCTGACTTGGAAATGTTCCTTCGGCATCTCTGCAATTCCAACCACTACAGTCCAAGTCCTTTTGGATTCCTCCTGCTGACACTCTCCGATCTTCGGAAACTAGACTGGATGATCTTTTAGGGTTGGTTTGGCTAACTTCGGAGGATGAATTTAGGCGATGGAATAGTTTGACCGGTATACTAATCCGAAGTATACCAGTCAACTTTCTGGTCAACCAGCCATTCCTTTGCTGACGACTCAGATCTCCCTTTCAAGTTTGAATTCTTTGACCGGTCAACTTTCGGATTCGGACCCTTGACCGGTCATGGGTGAAATACACCCATCAACATCAAGGGTATTTTTGGAAAGTCAACACCAAAATATCCATCCTTATTTAATTACCACTTTAGTCAAAATGTCTCAATCTTTTTGGGACGGAGGGAGTATTTGTTTAGTTTTTGGTTTTTGAAGTCAACAAAAATCAAATTTCAGCCTATAGTTGAATAAAGATTATATGGTATGCTATTGTTCACTTTTGACTTTTTTTCGGTCAAAATTGATATATTTTGATAATAAATTAAATAGAAATGATATTAGATGTTGATACAAAAATAGTTTTATTATATTTATTATATAAAATAATTTCAAAATATCATTTATCTAATTAATACGGAGTATATAATATGTATTTTTAATTACAGGTCAAAGATTAAAAACAGTTGAATGAAAAAAATTAAAACTGGACAAATATATACTATGTGATGAAAATAGTATTAATTAGACAAAATGAACTTCTCACCTGGCGTAAGAAGCCCACTCTCCAGGATTTATGAGGAAATTTATGCAAGTTCGAGCGCTAACGGAGGCGGAAGCATTGATTCTTTGCGCATCTTTAGGTTGAAAATAATATGAACAGATACTTTCTTGTAAAATGGTCAATAGCATTCAAAAAAACTAGACAAAATAATTTCTTGAAAATATTATCAGATGAATCTATTAAAATTATTTTTGAACCAATGTTTAATAATGTTTTTGTCCAACAATAAACTTCCATTTCTAAACAACGTGCAAAATCCATATTTTTGAAATTATTTTCGTAAAGCATATTTTTGTAATAATGACTTTCATTTTAATTACTCCGTGTTAATTTCATAGCGCTTAATTTATGCGATGATTCAAATGAGTCACGTCTGAGGCAGAGAAGATTTGTACGTAGCATCCGAAAGTGGCGTTTAACCACAAGAAAATAACCTAATCTCTCCCTCTTTCTCTCCACCAAATTAATGTAATTAAAAAAAAGAAACTATTTTCCTCAAAAAAGAAAAACGACAACATTTTATTGACCATTAATTAATCCAAAAACAGAGGTAATCACACGGCGGCCGGCGGAACCCATGCACGGTCAAGCATGCAGCTATGAATATCCTCTAGAGAACTCCCGACGGCGCCACCGGAGAAAGTGATCGGAATAATTAAATTCCGGCCGATCGGATCGGATAAATGGCGGACATAGTGCTGTCGCAGGGGAACCGGACGGAGGAGACGATAGTATGCTACGCGCCGACGATGATAACGACGCACGGGATATGGCAGGGCGACAACCCGCTGGATTACTCCCTCCCCCTCTTCATTCTCCAATTGACTCTCGTCGTCGTCACCACTCGCCTCCTCGTCTTCTTCCTCAAACCCTTTCGCCAACCTCGCGTCATTGCCGAGATCCTCGTAAGTTAGTTCCGAAATTTGGAGGAATTGATTCAGAGATTTTAAAACTTTATGATAACTCTTTAAATTGGGTCATGATATGCATGTAGGGTGGCATAATATTGGGTCCATCAGTGCTGGGGAGAAGTGAGACATTTGCCTTCACAGTTTTCCCTCTAAGGAGTGTGATGGTTCTTGAGACCATGGCAAACTTAGGGCTTCTCTACTTCCTCTTCCTCGTGGGCTTGGAGATGGACCTAAGCGTGATCCGGCGCACGGGGAAGAAGGCGCTGGCCATAGCCATATCCGGCATGGTCCTCCCCTTCCTCATCGGGGTCTCGTTCTCCTACACGCTGCACCGCGGGTCCCAGACCATGAAGCAGGGGACCTTCATCCTCTTCCTCGGCGTCGCCCTCTCCATCACCGCCTTCCCCGTCCTCGCGAGGATCCTCGCGGAGCTCAAGCTCCTCAACACCGAGATCGGGAAGATCGCAATGTCCGCGGCGCTCATCAACGACGTCTGCGCCTGGATACTGCTGGCCTTCGCGATCGCCTTCGCCGAGAACGAGACCATGACGATATCCTCGCTCTGGGTCCTGCTGTCGAGCATCGCCTTCGTCTGCTTTTGTGTTTACGTCGTGAGACCGTTCGTGGAGTGGGTGGTGAGGCAAACCCCAGAGGGCGAGCCGGTGAGCGATTTCTACATATGTCTGATACTGACTGGGGTTATGATCTCCGGGTTCGTAACCGACGCGATTGGGACGCATTCCGTGTTCGGCGCGTTCGTGTTCGGTTTGGTCATCCCGAACGGGTCGCTCGGTGTCACACTCATCGAGAGGTTGGAGGATTTCGTTTCCGGGCTTCTTCTGCCGCTATTCTTCGCGAGTAGCGGTCTGAAGACGGAGATCGGGTCCATAAAAGGCCTCGGGACGTGGTCTATTTTGGCTCTCGTGATCGTCCTCGCTTGCGTGGGAAAAGTGGCGGGAACCCTTCTTGTCGCGCTATACTATAAAATGCCCTTCAATGAAGGCCTCACCCTTGGCTTGCTCATGAATGCTAAGGGTCTTATTGAGATGATTGTTCTAAATGTTGGTAAAGACCAAAAGGTATGTACTCATCCATCTTGCATTATATTGACACATACTGGTCTCCATTTTGACAAGACTTTCTAAAGTTTGAGCTTTTGATTGACATGACTAATTTGACTTTCCAACATTTGTAACTTGCAGGTGTTAGATACAGAGTCATTTGCGATAATGATAGTGGTGGCGGTGTTAATGACGGCGATAATAAGTCCGGTGGTGACAACGATCTACAAGCCGGCGAGAAAGTACGTACCCTACAAGTGGAGGACCGTGCAGAAGGTGAAGTTCGACAGCGAGTTCCGGGTCCTAGTCTGCATCCACACGCCGAGAAACGTCCCGACGATCATCAACCTTCTAGAAGCTTCCCACCCGACAAAGAAATCCCCCATCTGCGTCTACGTCTGCCACCTCGTGGAGCTCACGGGGCGGGCCTCCGCCATGCTCATCGTCCACAACACCCGGAAATCGGGCCGGCCCGCCGTGAACCGGACCCAGGCCCAGTCCGACCACATCGTGAACGCGTTCGAGAACTTCGAACAGCACGCCGGCTGCGTCTCCGTCCAGCCCCTCACCGTGATCTCACCGTACTCGACCATGCACGAGGATATCTGTAGCTTCGCCGAGGATAAGCGCGTGGCGATCGTCATCATCCCATTTCACAAGCAGCAGACGGTCGACGGCGGGATGGAGTCCACCAATCCGGCGTTCCGTACCGTCAACCAGAACCTTCTCGCTAACGCCCCGTGCTCCATTGGCATCCTCGTTGACCGTGGTTTAAATGGGTCCACTAGGTTAGCCTCTAACCAGGTACATATATATTGGTTTTTCATTTTTCAAGGATTAAAAACACATTTAACATTGTTTAGCCTCCAAAGTAAAAATTAACCGGTAGGATGCAAGTGAATGAGGTGAGTGTGACAGGGGTAGGAACGGTCAATTTTACAAACGCAACACCAGAACATCCCCAGTCATCAGAGATTCCAATGTGATGGGAAACTTTCACTAAAATTATTGTTCTTTAAATATTTTTGACATTACTTTTTTAAATTTACCAGGTTGCACACAACATTTTGGTTTTATTTTTTGGTGGACCGGACGACCGGGAAGCGTTAGCGTACGGGATGCGAATGAGTGATCACCCGGGCATTACCCTTACCGTGATGCGGTTTCTCCCCGGGGAGGCGGCCGTAGACCCGCCGGAGAACGCCTGCCGGAATACGAATAGCTGCTCCACCGGCGGGGCATTAACGGTGGTGACGGATTCCGACCGGGAGAAGCAGCTCGACGAGGAGATTGTGAACCAGTTCCGGACGAGGGCGGCGAGCGACGACATGGCGGCATACACGGAGGTGGTGGTGAACCACGGGGAGGAGACGGTGGCGGCGATACGGGCGATAGACGAGATGCACGACTTGTTCATAGTTGGGAGAGGGCAGGGGAGCATCTCGCCGTTGACCGCCGGGTTGACCGACTGGAGCGAGTGCCCGGAGCTTGGGGCCATCGGAGATCTACTGGCGTCGTCGGACTTTGGCTCCACCGTGTCGGTTCTGGTGGTCCAGCAGTACGTGGGGGTTGGGTACGAAGGTGACCCGCTAGCGACGCCGCCCGGTAGCCCGACGGCGCAGGGGAATGAGCACTCTAATTTCGCCGGCGGTAGTTACATGAATAGACGGACACCGCCGGGGGGCGGAAGAGGGAACCAGACGTTGTTTCACTCCCAGCCCTAGAGAATGATTTTTTGTTTGAATTGAATACAGACAACGTACACTATTTATTATTTTTCTCTTTTAAGAAGATTTTGTACGAGTAGTTTGTAACTTTGTACGCTTAATTTGAACACACTTTTGCAATTCCATTTCGATTCTCTCTCATGTTAATTATAGCCTATTTTTGTAGCTCTATAATTATAGTTTCTCTTCTATTCAATAATTTCAACTTCTTAAATTCAATAATTTAGAAATCATCCTAAATAGGACTAAAACATAAAGAAAAGTACTAAAATAGGACTTTCATGTTTTTTTCCCCAGAATAGGACTTTGCACTGTGGTAATGTGACTTTAAATTGTGGTAATGTGGCAGTGTACATGTGCAAATTACTATACCTTCTTGGTAATGTATAAAACCATGTTTGGTAATGTAAGTCCTATTTCGGGAATAAAAACATGGAAGTCCTATTTTGGTATATTTTCAATGTTTTAGTCCTACTTTGGTTTTTCTCCCTCAATAATTTCAACCTCTTAAGCACAGGCTCAAACATTGAATATGGAGTAACATTTATTCAGAAGAAATATTTGTACTAAATAGCACTAAAACTTAAGTCATTTCTTTAAATAGCACTTAAATTGTTTTATTCCCTAAATAACACTTAATAATGTCCATAATGTCCAGTGATTGCGAATATTTACTTGAATAATGACTAATGCATAATGACTAAAAGTGCTACATTGAGAAGAAAAACACATATGATGCTATTTAGGGAAAGTCATTATGTTTTAGTGCTAGTTAAGTAAATTCCTCAGGAGGAATTACACTATATTTGGTTCAACGAATTTCAGAAAAAAAAAAAGAAAATTGTTTCTCATTTTTCATACTAAAAATGGAAAGAATTTAGTTTCCTCCTCTTAGTACAACTTATATTCTTATTTTCTCTTCCTTCCATATTTTTTATCCTCTCTAACTAAATAAAAAAACTATATTTCATCTTCTTTTATTTTCGCTTTCAAATTTCTTAAGCTAAACATAGCTAGCGTAAAACCATACCCCATCGTAATTATAACAATAATGCTAGGAAGCAAATTAATTAAAGATATAACGAGAACATATATAAGCTAGATCCAATATAATGATCGATGAAGGCTTGAAGCTCAGAGCAATTCAAGAATTAAACAAAGAAACACACCAAGCAATAGAAAAAAAGAGTGGAAAAAAAGAAACAAACCAATAATAATTAATTAAAAACAATATAACAACAATATATAATTAATTATATTGTTGTTAAATACTATTATTACTGGCACTGGAAGCCTTCTGGCAGATTCTTCCCACAGTTGTTGAGGATCAAGCTGAGGGAGAGAGGGAGTTGGAGGTTGATGAGGCCCAACACGTTCGCCTTCACGGCGGTGCAGAGGCAGACGGCGGCGTCAAGGTCCACGAGATCCTCGATGAGCGGGCAGCACTGGCTCTGCGCCGCGCTGCCCACGACTAGGTGGACCAAGTCGTTCAACAGGTCTCCACATGCCCTCAACTTGAGTGTGTCTCTAGGGCACTTTGCCTTGGAGTGGCCGTGGTGGTGGTGGCCGTGGTGGCTGTGGCCGCCGCTTGGGCCGGCGCCGCCTTTTGATGGGGGCGGCGGGCAGGGGACGTATGTTGAGGTGACCAATGTGAAGAAGATGAGGTTTAGTGTGAGGAGAAGGGCTAGTGATGCAAAAGACTTAGCCATTTTATTTTCTTTTTCCAAACAAATTAAAGGGTAGTCTTAGCTAGCTCTTCTTGAATTGGATGGTGCATTGAGTATGGTATTTATAGAGGATGTTTGGGAGTACGATGCTTTTAAGAATTTAACTTTTGTTTTGAATGGAAGTGATTTTACTCTACTACGTATTTGGCATGTCAGCTTCTATTTTTCTCCACCACTATTTTGTACATAGAACACCGTTTCGGAGAGGCTGTTATGAGATTCTTTTGCTTTCAGCTTTTGTAGAAATTACTTTATTCACAAGTTAATCACTCTCAGACACTCATACTTGACTTTCAAAACTTTTTTTTGAAGTCTCAAGTTGAGAAGTTACCCTTAGGGTCCGTTTGGTATAAGGAATTGGTGGAATTGGAATTGAATTGGAATTGAAATTTCATGGGATTCAATTCCATAGAATTGAATTCCGTCAATTTCAATTCATTTTTTGCACTATCGATTCCAAATCCACATAATTTTTGTGCTACCAAACACCAGAATTGGATTTGAAGTCTCCAATTCCAATTCCATAGTTTGAATTCCATATACCAAACGGGACCTTAAAGAAGTTCAGAAACTTACTCCTCTCCCAAACTAATTCTACCAGCGGTGACTTCACAGAATTTAAAAAAATGTATGATTGAAATTTATTTTATTTTGAAGAAAACAAATATTGCGGACTGCATTCATATTCTTTGAATCATTAATTGTGTAGTAATTATTTTGAAACCTACCTTAGTTTCACTACGTGAAATCCCTATGCTATGCTCCCCCGGCGCAGGCCTACCACGCTACGCGCCTGCGGCGTTTTCGCCAGACGGGTCTTTGCCAGTAGTGTCATCCTCCCCGCTGGCTGTATGGGCGGGTTGTCCCTCTCCCCTCTTCGAGCGACTCCCGTTGGTCGTACCTCTCCTTTTAGTCGAGCGACTACGTACGTTGGTCGAATGAGTGTAACATAGTGAAACGAATTCTCTTGGTACGAAGTTACTCGACCTACGGGAGAGGGACTTCGTTCCTCGTTCCTCGAAGAGGAATCTTCGAGCAACTTCGTACCTCGAAGAGGAATCTCGGACAAAAAAAGTAAGACAATTAATTCAGAAAAAGAGAATAGTCTTAAATCTTTAGTCTAGAGTTATAGTTCCACCGTCTCATGTTAATTTTAATATAAAGAAATTTTATACTCCGTAAGAGGTTTGGAATTTAAATTCTAGACTCTTAAACATCAAAGAATAATGTCTACGCACACTTAAAAGCAAAAAGAAAAAAAAGGTCTCCAATTATGTGTTATTAGGGAACAACTAAAACTCATGAACTTTGAGAACTAAAACAAATTATCATCATTCGATTAACGCTAATCAGTATGGTTTTGTTTGGTAACAGCATTTTCGATTAGGTTAGCGTTTCAGATAAAATTTTAAGAGTGTAGATTAATTATGAAAATGCTAATGCTAACGGCTATCGTTGAATAACATTTTCAAAATGCATGCTAGTGCCTAATCACTAACGCTGATGCCAAATGGAGCATATCAAACCTCGTGTTTAGTTCTAATTAAGTGTAGCAATAAAGTTTAGTTAAAAATAAGACGAAAACAAGATGTCAAAATGACAGGGGAGTAATTTAAACAATAATAGAGATGGGTGACACTCAACATGCACATGCACTGTATATCTTCATCTTGATCCATCTTATCTGTAATGGATAGATCGATCAGCTGTCTTCCCGATGCAACTTCTCTACAAAACTATTAGTATCCGTTTGGTACACGAAATTGACGGAATTGGAATTGAATTAAAAGTTGAAATTTTATGGAAATGATTTGGATGGAATTGACTTCTCCAATTTCAATTCATTTTCTGGACTACTAATTCCAAATTCACATATTTTTGTGCTACCAAACAGTGTAATTAAAATTATTGTCTTCAATTTCAATTCTATGGTTTGAATTCCATGTACCAAACGGAACCTTAGATTTGACATCAAGAATTTACATCCTCGATATAACACAAATAAATATTGTCTCTGTGCATGTTTTTGACAATTTTGATACTAAATTATTAGTGTCAAATTTGGTGAGTTTCTAGCATTTTATTTAGAATATATATATACACAAATATACATATACATATACATTAATCAAATTAAACCATATACTAGTGACCATATACAGTCAAGACAAAAGAATAGAGCTCATGCCAGCTTGTTAATTGCATACAGATCGATCCAAAACTAGTAGCAGATAGATTATATATATATATATATATATATATATATATATATATATATATTATCATCGTTTAATTTGTTACGTAGTACATATTATAACCCTCGGGTAGTAGTGGTCGTGACAAAACAAAAGAAAAATGTGCTCTAAATAAGACTAAAAGGTATTCCAGGAGTATTTGTCCATTTTTACTAAAAGATATTGCAGGAGGATTAGATATTGATAAAAAAACTGTTTTATTAAATGTATTATATTAAATTATTTCAAAATGTCATTTTATCTAATTAAAATAGGTAATTTATGCAAATATGACTTGAACATATCACTTTTCTCTAAATAGGACGAGTTCTATCTACTCTAACTTTTGACAATGGAATGTTTAAAAATGTTTTGTCTTTGAGAAAAATGACCAATTACATAATTCAGGTAAAATAAGATATTACTCCGTATTAGAAATGATTTGAATAGTCACTGAAATAATTAGTCATTATCCAATACTGTTATTTAGGACGGAGAAAAAAAAGGAAATAGAAAGATCATTTTAGGACGAAGGAAGTACAATTAATTACTCTACGATACTCTCGATTTCATGGTAATTACTCCCAAGTCTCTGAAATATATTTAGGTTAGTCTCGATTTCTCATGTAAAAACCATCAAGTCTTACATTTTTCGAAATATATTCTAGGTCATTAAAATTTATGATATTATATTCCGATGTTACATTCCGTCCTTAGGATCGAAAGTTCCTTAACTTTGATGAATTGAAATATTTTATTTAAATTTAATAAAATAATGATCATACGGAGTATAATTTAGAGTAAATTCCATAAAAAGTCTCCAGTTATAGGTCGTTTTACATATTTAGTTTCTACATATCAAATGTTACTAATTAGTCCCCAATTATTATATCATTTTTTACGAATGGTCCTTTGTCAACGTTTTTGTTAAGAACATGGATAAAATTGTATCTCTCTCCTCAATTAAGCTTCCTCCCACCTCTCGTACTCTTTCCCAAACTCGTTGCTAGGGGTGAGCAATTTAACCGAACCGACCGGAAAACCGATTGGATTTAACCGAACCGACCAAAATTTCGATTTCGGTTTCGGTTTCGGTTTTAGTATATATAAAAGTTGGTTAATTCGGGTTTTCGGTTTCGGTTTCGGTTTCGGGCAGTATTAACCGAAACCGACCGAAAAACCGAGCCCAATATATGTAATTATGTAAATTTTATATATGTAAGCCCAGTCTATTAATTCAAGGAACAAAGCCCAGTCCAAAATCTAATTAATGGCGGCCCATCCCAAATCCCAAATTTAGTGTTGCTGTCTCATTGTCCCCCAATCTCCGTTTCTTGACTTTTGTAATCCCTAATCGGCTAATATGATTCCATCAACGGCAAGACGACATCAAGTCTTTACGCCGCCTTTAAGTATTTTAGAATGGACAGAGATCGACGCCGAAGAGGATGCCCTTTGACGACGACGGCTGTGGCAGCTACTCTGCTTTCTCCGCCGATACTCTGTCGTACCAATCTGCCGGCGAATTATCTGGTGCGTAACATGCCTCTCAGTTCATCGACAGCCCGGAACACTCAGATCTGATCCGTACCAAGGACATCCCGCTCGATTTGGATCCTCGCCTGTTTCAGTTTCCAACGGGAACGGAAAGCCCTATGAGCTCGGGGAAGATTCCGATGGGATATTCATCTCCGATGGGCCGGTTATTTGAAAACCGACCGGACCGAATCAGTTTTTCTCGGTTCGGTTTGTTCGGTTTTTAAAAAATTTCAGTTCGGTTCGGTCGGTTAATTTGAGTCATTTTTATTTTCGGTTATTTCGGTTTTGGGCCGAAACCGACCGACCCGAACCGATGCTCTCCCCTACTCGTCGCTGAGTTTGAAGCTTTAAACCCAAAACTGAAATGATCATTCCTCTCTCAATTATTAGTTTTCCTTTTGGAATCTAAAATCAAAACCAATAAACTTTATGGATGAGTTTTGTCGGTTAGTCTCAATAAATTGCAAAGAAAATAAACATTAAAATTCATCCACGAAGATTACTGATTTCAAATTTGGGTTCCACCAGTTAGACAAACAATTGAGAGAAGAGTAATGATTTTCGATTTTGGGTTCAAATCTTCAAACTCAGTGATGGATTTGGGAAAGGAGTGCGAGAGCAGAGATGAAGCTTAATTGAGGAGAGAAAGGGGTGTGAATTTATAATTTTATCTACGTTCTTAATAAAAATGTTAACAAAGGACCATTTGTGGAAATGAATATAATAATTGAAGACTAAATTAATACTCCCTCCGTCCTAATTCTTTCTTCCCAGTTTGACTTTTTCCCATTTTTAATTTTTGGCTTTGACTTCAAATTTTACCCTCCTTAAAAAAGATTTTTTGAATTTTTTTTTACAATCATTCAAAATATAGAGTTAGAAGATAATTGGTGTAAATACATGAGGGTATTAATGTCATTTGTATCTTTTTTTTCTAATGGGAAGGTAGTTTTAGGACGGAGAAAAAGAGGAAGTGGGAAGAAAGTTTTAGGATAGAGCAATATTTAATATTAATAATATTCTACGAGCATCGTTCAGGTCATCGTTCAGATCAATGGAGGAGTTTGATATGGATAGTCTCAGATCAATGGGGGCGGAGTTGGCGGAGCTGGAGCGCGCTCAGATCGAAGTCCTCCAACATGTAAATGAACTCGAAGACTTCATTCTAGGCGTCGAAATCTCTCGAAACCTCTCCATCTCTTCTAACGATGATTCCGCCGCCGTCGGCACCACAACTGAAGACCGACTCTCTGCTCTACTCCGCGAGAACGGCGTTAACAACTTCGCCTTCAGGCGCGTCTCCTCTGACTACTACCAGTGGTCTCTTGAAGCTCGCCGGGACGTCCTCCGTGCCGCTTCCGTCAATCACCTCTGCAAAAGCATCGTTCTGGTACTGTTTCTATGTAGTTTAGGGTTTGTAATCCTTTCATTATATGTTTCGATTTTTTTTTCCTGCATAAATTACAAATTATAGAGTATGCCGGAAGAGAATGGGGATGAAATTGAAAGTACGTAGTAATTACTTTTCTTAGAAATTATCTGGAGGAAATTGATTCTATTGTTTAGTATCTCATTTGATCAATCATCAATGCAAGCAAGTTGTAAAAATGGATTATTTTCCTTGGAGAGGTGAATTGATTCTCGTGGGAAGTTGGGAATCAGATTCCACCCGAGAGTAGAGAGTGGAATTTCCATGGATGGCATGAGTGTAACACTAGTCATAGAGAATTAGAGATCTCAATTTTGACATGGAATTGAAGCTATAGGTTTTGTCATTGTGGCATAATGTGTTTATGATACAACATTAAACCTAGTAGAATCCCACAAAAAGTAGGGCCTGGGGAGGGTGTGTGCGCGCATACCCTACCCCTACTCGAAAGCAGAGAGTCTGTTTCTTCCAAGAATATGTTTATGATATGCCTCATATTACAATGGATTCAGATGAAGTCCCATGCCGGAAATTGGTCACATTAGTGTTCATCTAATTCTATTAGTATGATATGGTTGAGGCGGCAAAAATCAAATTTGGCTCCGGAGCCAAAGGCAATGGCTTGCTTTACAGTCTCACATGCCGATCAAGTAGTAAAAATATTCCCTTCGCCTCAAAGATGATGAGAAGTGGAGAGTGTTTTGAATTTTTTTTAGAAATATTTGCACTAAATAGCACTAAAACTTAAGTCATTTCTCTAAATAGCACTTAAGTTGTTTTATTCCCTAAATAGCACTTAATAATGTCCATAATGACCAGTGATGGCAAAGATTTACTTAGAATAATGACTAATGGATAATGACTAAAAGTGCTACATTGGGAAAAAACACATGTAGTGCTATTTAGGGAAAGTCATTATGTTTTAGTGTTATTTACGTAAATTCCTCTTTTTTTAAGAGGAGAGTGAAGTATTTAGTATTTTATACCACATATCCTTTTCCAAGAAGGGAAAAGAAAAATGATACGGAGTATTATTTTTGGACAGATGAAAAGGAAAAGTAGGAAAACTTTTGTGGCAGATGGAGTATTTTTTTCACCCCAAATGTATCTGTTCTCTTCAAGTCATGTATTTTCTGCATCTCCCATCTGTATAGGGTCAGAGTCAGGCATGCTAATGAGCATTTTAGACATAATTGGTATCTTATCAATGAACTATTGATGAATGTAGGAAGTGTTTGGACATTTTAAATTAAGTATATGCACTAAAGCTGTTATTGAATCTAAAGATAGGTGTTTGCTTTAAACTTCACTCTTTCCTTCTAATTGTAAATAAAACATGTCTACTGATTGCAGGTAAATACTCAAGCACCAAGTGATGTAACTGATTGTAAGGATCGTTACAATTCAAAATACTATGTGGTCATTGTGCAGGTCTCATATATGGCTCTCTTATCTTCTCTTTGAGTCTAAACATTAAGTAAAAGTACATTACAAATGATTTTCATCTTACTCATTTTATTATTGCAGTATACTGCTCGGTTTAACGCTGAGGCAGTCAAGAATTTTCTGTACACCCTGAACAATGGTAACATAGCAAAAAAGAAGTTCAACAGTAAGTTATTGTCTCCTTAACGATCCATGATGTTTTATATTTGCCAATCAAATGTAGTGATATGACATTTTTTGCATATTTTAGTGCTTCAATGTTTCAAATCGGAACAATTGCTTAAATTGCTGATATTGTGGCTGAAATGACCGAATTTGTTGATTTTTGTAAGAAAAAGGTATTCAAAAAATAAGAATTAAATACTCCCTCCCTTGTGCAATAATGTTTCACAATTGACGGGACACGGAGATTGAAGAAAGTAAAATTGTGTGGTTGAAAGTGGTGTATAAGAGAGAAATTATATGGGCCACAAAAACTTTTCCAAACGTAGAAAGTAGAACCACTTTTTGAGAATGACGAAAAAGGAAAATTGGAGAATTAATGTGGGACAGAGGGAGTACCATGTGTTTCTCAGCCTTTGTAGCTAGATGTAAGATTAACTTACATCTATCCTCGCCATACGGGCCATACCCCTCTTGTGGTACCTTACTAGATTTTTGTTGTTGTAAAGAAAAAAATACGGAGTATCTAACAATAAATACATGTGTACCAATTTAAGTGCAATGATACTAGTTAATGTTTGGTGAAAAATGAATCAGTCTGATAAGCTAAAACATAAACTTACCAAACAGGCTTGCAATGTAATAACAATGTAACAATCCTATGATTAACTTACCTGTAGTTGTTTGTGTGTTGCGGGCATCTGCATACCACCCGTTAGTATCATAGCTGGGATCTAGTCCAACTGAAAGAAATTGCGCTGTTTTTTGGTGTTAAGCATCCTGCTTAAAAATTTAAGACAATAATTTATATAGTTCGTTTTAATGTGATTATCATTCTTTCCATTTCTCTACAGTGAGGCTTGCCCCTGAGGAGATCTCAAGAAATTTGACGGGCTATGAACACAATGGTGTGACATGCATTGGCATGAAAACAGACATTCCTGTAAGCAATCAATCTTCTGTGTTTATTTCAAACCTAAACTGGCTTTAGGAGTTGATGCTTGTTTTGAGCATCTCATGCAAGTAGAAATCATGGAACCAGTACACTTATAATAAAATGTTTTCCTGTGATTAAGAACCAAAATTAGTGAACGCAAAGAAAGCAAGAAAATAAGTGGTTACTTGTGAAAGCTTGCACATGATTCCAAAAGGAACTTTTCTTTACAAGAAAGGAGACCAAAAGGAACTTGTATACAAGTTTACGTGTTATGTGCTCAAATGAACGTGTGAAAGGGCATGTTTTGGGCGTTAGGTAGTGAAGGGGAAGGTAGGAAAAATGTTGCTAATATTTTTTTTATCATTAATGTAGGAAAATTAAAAAAGCTTTGTGATAATAAATACTAACTCCATCTCAAATTTGTCTTCCCATGTGAAATGGCACGAGCCCTCAAATTTTTTTAAAAAATGAAATCTTGTTGTTAAAACTTATGCATAGGAGAGGAATGGTATACTCTGTTTCAAAAAGAATTTTACACAATACATTTTCTATTCTAGGCCTCCCAAAAAAGAATTTTACACTCCTACACTTTTCTTTTTAGACAATGAATGTGGTTTCTACTATTTCTCTATCATCAAAATAAACTTCAATTAGACACTATTTACTTTTCACCAAAACCTATTCAATATTCAACACTTTTTCTTAAATACGTGACGTCAAACTAAATGTAAAGTTTTCATTTTTTGGAATGGAGAGAGTAATGCTTTTTTCCTTACAAGAAGTGAGACGATCATTTCGGGACATCCAAACAAGGTAATTGAAGAGATCATTTTGGGACGGGAGGAGTAGATGACTTAGACATTGAAAACTTGTCATGTTTAAAGTGCTATATTCTTAAAATGAAAACTAGCCATTCCCTCTTAAAGTTTAACACCCAAACATAACCTGCTAAGTTTATATTGTGGCATAAATTTAAGATTTTCTAAAAAGTATTAGAATAACACACTAGATGATCATATAAGTAACATTTAAATAACATTTTATTTGTTCAGAAACATTCCACTTATCAAGATAAGACTAAAATCTTCAAAGTACACCTTGAACCCTCCATGCAAACTAATTCTCAAAAGAAATTTGTTATATGCTTGTATATACAGTGTCTTAAATAGGTGAAAAAGCCGGTGGGGTTTTGCCTTTTTGGTGTGTAGATTGTTGGAAACTTATTGAATCAGTAAACGAGATTATTGCACATTAGGATTATCTGAGGATAAGCTGTGGGAAGCGGGACTGATGTGGTTTGACACGTGAAGAGGAGAAGTGTAGAGGCCTCAGTGTGGAGACTGCATTTGTGGGTGTGAGAAGGGGTAGACGTTGACCTACGAAGAGTTAGAATGAGGTGTTTAGATAGGACTTACAATTGCAAGATCTTACCAAAGAGATGGCCTAATAAAGAATGTCTGGAGATCTAGGTTTGGAGCAGTTGGTTAAACATCTTTGAGCCTTAGTTTGTAGTTTATGTTGGTGCATTTTTAGTCTAGTTTGTAGATGTGTGTTTTCGGTGATTTAAACTAGTTTCTAGTGTTGGTCTTGGTGCGCTTACTTTGTTCGTGCTACTGTGTTATACTTCATGTTCGAAACGAGAGCCTCTTGGAAACAGTCTCTCTATTTGTGGGATAATGGCTTGAAGAAATGTGGTTTTGGCAGGTGATCTTGGATGAAGCCATTACAAAACTCCAACCTGAATTCTTTTGGTTAGGGGGTGGAGAAGTTGATCTTAAACTGGGGATCAACACCCATGAGTTCATCCACTATGTCAAACCTTTCATTGTTAGCTGTAGCAGTAGTAGTTGATCTCCTAAAACATTCTTTTTAGCACATTCTTAGAAGCAAAAAGTAATTACTAATTATTATCAATTTTTATTTTAAATTAGTAAGTAGTTTTTTTTTCCGAAGATTCTTAGACCTGCACAAACATAGATTTGGGCTGTTTTTGTACAAATATTCGGGCAGAACGGCCAGCAAGTTTTCATGAATTTTATTCACTTTCTTTGTCTATTTGTGTTACTTATTTACTTCGTAATAAAATAACATAATCATGTTACCTATTGATTTGTAGATCTTTTGCCATTTCTTACATTCTTAAAAATATGAAGTTTATTCGAAATAAACATATTCAATAAAGAATAGTGTCATGGAGAATTAAAGAGTTAATGCATAAAGAGTCTTTGTGGTTTTCTATAAGTTAGTAAATAATCTTTGTACTTTAAAAAGTCGTAAAATAATCCTTATGGCCAAAAAATTGTTGCATAGATAGTCTTTCCATTAGGTAAAATGTGAAATACGCAAAACATGTGCATACTATGCGTCTATGCGAAATGTGAAGCATGAAACAAAATAAAAAAGATGATTCGACAGAATTGTCTGTGTCTTCATGCTTAAAAGCTTGGAAGGGTCTTTTCCACCTCTTATAACGCATGATGTTACTTTAGAATATAGAAACGTGAATAATGCAATTATGTCGAGCGGGGCGGCCTGGTGGGGGGAGGCTTACTGAGGGATAGGAATCGTCAATTTTACAAACGGGACATCGTACGTTCCCCGGGCTGTTTAATGTATTGTACTACTATTCAAGAAGATCATTATGAAATAAATGAAATAGTTAGTTTGAAAATTGAACTGAGAGATTAAAGATATTGCGTCATACATCACAATTAAAACTCCATATTAATTTTGTTTATTGTTAGAAGCTTCGCATCTTCGCCTTAATGGGTAAATTTCACAAATGGTACCTGAACTTTAGCTGGAATTTCGAAGTGGTACCTGAACTTCAAATCCTTTCACAAAAATCCCTGAACTTACACAATCCTTTCACTAATGAGTCATTAGCTCGTTTCTAGGTTAACTTCCGGTCATTAGGGCCAAATTTGAATTTTATATATTTTAAAATTTTCAATTTGACCACATTTCTTCTTTTCTTTTCTTCCACGCCCCGCCGCCGCCGCCCGTCGGTCAAAGTCGCCGGAAAATGAACTTTTTCCGATTCCGGCGGGACCAATGTCATTCTTTTCGTCTTGAGACGAGGATTAATAATATCCAAACCATTTTGTCTAATTTGGCCTGTAACTTCTCGAATCTGAATTTTTCTACTCGAAAAAACCCTAAAATTCGAAATTGGATCCAAAATTGGGGGTTTTGCAAATCTTCATCAAATCTTGCAATTGAGGGGTCCTTGGAGGTCGCCCGGATGCCACGACCGCATTGGAGTTGGTTCCCGCCGTCAATTTCGCCGGATTTAGCCGGAAAACGCTCCGACCCTCCGGCGGGTCGGAGCGTTTTCCGGCCAACT
>OOIL02006793.1:685447-761087 GCA_900332095.2 Cuscuta campestris | reverse complement strand
AATAATATCCAAACCATTTTGTCTAATTTGGCCTGTAACTTCTCGAATCTGAATTTTTCTACTCGAAAAAACCCTAAAATTCGAAATTGGATCCAAAATTGGGGGTTTTGCAAATCTTCATCAAATCTTGCAATTGAGGGGTCCTTGGAGGTCGCCCGGATGCCACGACCGCATTGGAGTTGGTTCCCGCCGTCAATTTCGCCGGATTTAGCCGGAAAACGCTCCGACCCTCCGGCGGGTCGGAGCGTTTTCCGGCCAACTAAAGTTCAGGTACCATTTGTGAAATTTACCCTCGCCTTAATACATGTGTGTTCTATGTTCTTCATGTTTCATTAAAATAAGATTAATTATTTTGCATCATATATTATTTGATCACAGAGAGTATTTTATAAAGTTTAAAAGTTTGAAGATTATTTACCTATTTTTAAAAGATGAAAGTAACTATTTATGCATATTACTCCCCCCGTCCTCCTGTATTTGTCCACTTTCATTTTTACACACCATCCAATGCACTTCTTTAATCCATTTTATCTTGTAATTTATATATTAAAAAATTATAAAAATTATATATTAATAATTTATATGTTAAGACAAATCAAACAAGATCACACATGACTATATTTAGAGTTACATATTGAGAAAATTTGATGAGTCAAAGTGCTAAGATGAACAGTTCTAAAAGTCAAATGTGGATAAATACAAGGGGACGGAGGGAGTATTCAATATGAAATAAAAGGACAGGCGGCAGTCTACATTTTCTAACGCCGGTTGAAATATAAATGGAGGTATTATTATAGTACGGAGTAGAATTTATTTGTAAACCAAATTATTCTTTTACATACTAACGAGAGTAACAACTTGTTTGGAGTTGACAATGACTTTTTCTTAAATTACACATCCCATTTCTTTATTAATGTCGTTGACATTTTTCTTTCAATCTTTTTCTTTCTTCATATTCTTTTTCCTCTCCTGGATCTATTGTTATTAATTACACGTTTCATGTTTCAACTTTCAATCTTAATAAATTGAAGTTATACTCGGAAAAAATTCGATCTACTATGAACAGTCATAAGTCATATATGCATAATCAGATAGTTAACACCGTAATAATTAAGTCAGCTATATATTCTCATGACAATATACTCACTTCCTCCCAAAAAATTCTTTACATTTCTTTTTTTTTTGCTCCGGTGTCCAACAAATTCTTTCACAATTCTATTAAAAAATTATTTTTACCTCTAGTAATGTTAACCTACTTATCATATCATATTTTTTTACTAATAATCTACATATTACATCTTAATTTTACTCATCACATCAAAGATATTTTCAGAAAGTCAAAACAAAAATATCTTTGCCTTAAATGTCCTCAAAGTTTAAATAGAAACATCTTTATGGGAAGGGGAAGTATATTTGTAAACTTTTCCAATTCGAAGGAAATATAATGAAAATGGATTACTAATACTTTTTACTCATTAATCCAAATGTCATTACGAAGTAAAAGTGTAAAACTATACAAGTTGTATTCAAAAGGGGGCACACACTAGTAGTAGTAATTAAATACCAATTACTACTAAACTAACTACAGATTAGTTAAAGAAAACCCATACTCCAGTCCCTTGACTATATATTATCTCTATTTAATTTGCTAACCAGACGCACAAATTAATTAATTAAAGCCACATAATTAATTAACTTGGCTCAAAAACTGGACCAAAAATATAATGGAAGCTCTATGTATTAATTTAAATAATACTACATCAATCTTCTCTTCTCTTCTCTTCTCGATCATATTCTTTGTCAGCCGGGCGCCGTCGTTGATAATTAGCTAATTAATTAATTAATTGATAATTAATTAATTACCAGTAGTTAATTAACATAATAGTATTGAGGTTAAAGTTAATTAGTACTGTAATTAATTATGGCCGTCGGGTGTTGTGGATGGGCGGACTGCGGCGGGGTTGTGTATAGTCCATAGAAAAAACCTCCTCCTCCTTACCCATAGCTCCGGCGGCGGTGTCGTGAAACACCACTCTGGCCGCCGCTGCCGCCGGTGGCGACGGAGATATTTGTAATGCCGAACGTCCTTCTTTTGTTCCCTGCATGCCGCACCGCCAAAAAATAAATCTAATTAACACTCCAAATAAAACTAAATTGATCACATTATTTTATCTTCAGTTTTAATTCACATTTTTTTTAAAATTTATTTTTCATTCGTTTCAAAATAAAATTCTCATCTTTTAATTTCTCTATGAAATATATCCACAAATTTGTTTTTGAATTCTTCGGACACGTTAGTCTAACCGTGAAGGTACTTAATTAATTTGGAGATGAAGAAAGTATTTTATTTTATCAAAATAATACTCCATTTGTCCCAAAAAAATTGTCATAATCTGATTTTTTGGTTAAACTGTGGCATGCTTTAATCACAAATTGAATATGGTTTAAAATAATTAAATATTATAAAAATTTGATATTTCAAAAAAAAATTGATAATTCGAGTGGTCAAAGGTACCAGAGTTTTACCAAAAAATTAAAGTCAAATTGTAACAATTTTTTCAGAAACGGAGGAAGTATGTAAACTTTTCGTTCTAATTACAACATTCGTTGTCTCATAACAATATCATTTTGAGTTGAGCAAGATTTTTAAAAGTTGTAAAAAAGTGTGAAAAAATATTATATATTCAGAAAAAGAAGAGAGAGATTGGTTACCTTGATTTGAAGTTTGTGAAGCAAAAATTCACCAATAGAAAATATAATGGATCTCTCATTTTCACCTGAAATGCATTCACAATATTGTTTTAAAAAAGATCATAATAAAAAAAATGTTTATTTTTTTTGAACTTGAGTGGAGTGGGCCTGAATATTGTGTCCCCCCTTAGGTACATCAATGTGCAGTTGCATGTCTTTCTTCCCTTATTTTAATTTTTTTAATTATAAAATAGTCAAATTTAAACATCTTTATATACAAATAATTAAAGTTCATTGGCATTTAGCAAACACTCCATGTGTAGCTTCCTACACTAAATTCATACTTTCCATATTTGAAGTCTCCAAATTAAAGTCATAATTCTTACAAATACATTTTTTAAAAAACTAACTTATAATAATTCTTTCTTCTAAATAAGTCATGATAATCTCTATATAATTACTTTGTTTCTTCTTATTTAACTTTTCACAGTATCTAATGCAACACTTTGAGTATCAACATCTCTATTTATAGATATATAACTTGCTCCATCTCAAATTAAGTTGTCTATTTATTATATTCATGGAATTTAATTTTATTCATTTTCTTTATTTTCGTTGGTCATTTGATAAAATTAAATGGTCAGAATATCTCTTGTTTGATGAAACTTTTTATGTAGTTTTAATATGTTAATTTTATTTTTCTAATTTCATCCCAATTCTGAAAAAAATTGTATTGGAAATAATTCCAGTCAAATATCGTAAACCAACCGTCGCAATTTTAATTTGGACAGAGGAAGTATCAGAATACAATATTTCAAAATAATATTTCAAAATAAATTTAATGATAGTAAATTATTACTCCGCACTTCCTCCGTTCCTTAAAGTCCGATCCTTCCCATATTGACTTTTAGGAAAATCAATAGTGACATTTTTGTGTTGACTTTTTAAAAATATCCTTGATGTGATGACTAAAAATAAGATGTGATAAATAGATTATTAGTAAAAATTTAAAAATATTCACCATGAAAGTCAAACTGGGAAGAAGCAAAGAGAGGGGAGGGAGTTACATTTTCTAAAATTTTATGAAGTAAAAAAGGGAATTAACTTAGAGATTGAAGGGTATCGTAACTACGTGAAACATAATCGAAAGTTATTACTCCCCCCGTCCCGAAAAACATGGGAGTTTTGATTTTGAATGGGAATTTAAGGGGAGTGTATTTTGGTATTGAATTTCCAAAAATGTCCTTTGATGTGATGGGTAAAAGTATGATTTGATGGATAGATTATTAGTAAAAAGGTATGATGTGATAGGTAGGGTATGAAAAAGTAAGGGGTAAAAGTGGTTTTTTAATAGAAATGAGAAGTATTTTTTGGAACGGATGAAAAAAGAAAGAAGAAAAGTTTTCTGGGACGGAGGGAGTAGTAGAGAGGTAGCTAGGCGTGCATGCATTCAAAACGTACTATATTCTTGTAGTTAGTGTATGTACCCACAAAACGTACCTCGAATGTGTTCTTGATCATCCACCTTCTTGAGAGTCTCATAAGTGGAAGCCTTTTCTTTGTTATTATTATTATTATTATTATTATTATTATTCACACTATATCTCTTTGTTAATACCATTTTCTCATCCTGCACAAAACCATTTACTCCCTAATTAATTATTACTCTCATAGACAGTATTAAAAGTAAAAAAAATCATAGCAAAGTACTCCGTATAATATTTCTTAAGTAAATAAATTACATAAACATATGCATACCTTGGGAGAGACTAATAACGTGGGATTATTTTGCTTAGAATGGTGAACCATTCCAAGTGGTCGGGCTGTGCATGCATGCAGATATAAACTACATAGGAACACATATACTACCAAAGAAGACATAATAAATATGTTAATGTATATGTGTATATTCTTCTTCTTCTTCTTCACAAATATGTATTGGCCGGACGTAAATATATGGCTCGATGAAGATGTATATATATGTATATATATATATATCTAAGGAACTGGATTTAGACCAATAATATTAATAATGAAATACAACAATATATATATGATGGATATATGATGGATGATATTGATAGATAGATAGATAGATTTATAGAGAGATGGGTATAAGTAGGGGTTGGATGAAAAGAAAAGTTAAGGAAAGGGACGGGAAGCATATGTGCATGCATTAATTGCAACGTATTATTATTATTACTCCCTCCGTCCAGAAATATTCTTCCCATTTTCCTTTTTGGTCCGTCCAGAAATAATCTTCCCATTTCCTTTTTTAGTATGCTTTTTAAGGCTAAATATCAATAATACCCTTCTATTTTATCACAAATCTACTTTTTTAATACTTTTTTAGTAATAAAAGAAGATTTAAAAGTTTATAATTTGTGCATTTTTGAAAATTTTGCATTTTTTTTACTATTCCTTAATAAGCGTGCCAAGTCAACACGGGAAGAAAATTTTCGGACGGAGGAGTATTAATCAAATAATCCCACTTGCCCTATTTCTTCCAAAGTTAGGGTTTTTTTCTAATATCATAACGACACAACCGAATAATACCCCATTCCTCTCATAATCTGCATGTATTTGATTTTCACAAAAATTACCATTTGCTTAAATTAAATTGTTTTTTAATAAAAGATCGAATTCAATCAATTTATTACTTTAATAAGATCAAGTTTTATTAACCTTTTTTTCTTTCCCAAATTTATCGAAGTGGGTACATTCTATTTCCAAGGTTTTAAAGGGCTAGATTTTATTTTTGGGCACATTCTATTTTTTTGCTACAATCTTTTAGTTTCATACTTCTTTTGTTGCAAAAAGATTTTTCAAATCATTTTTAACCATTTTTTTTCATTAATCAAAATATTCTGTATATAGACTTGTTACTTTATATTTTGTAGAATTGTTTTTATGTAATACTCCATATTTAAATATAAAATTTTTACATTTAATTTAATTTCAAAATTTTACTCCTTCTGTCTTAAAAAAACTTCCTTTTTCATTTTTACGTATCCCTAAATACACTTCTATACATATTTATAATGTTTAAGATTCATCATATTTCTCCTTTATTATGGATAACAGTTGTTTTGGGAGTATTTTAAATGGTATAGAAGCATTTTATGAGATACGCGAAAAATAAAATGAGAAGTATTTTTAGAGACGAAGAGAGTATATAAATTGAATTGACAATAACATAATCATAAACATTAGCATAAATAATGAGAATTGAATTGAAACAATAAGATAATAATTGGTTTTATTAAATAATGAGGATTACATCAGTATACATAGAGAGTACAGAAAGAATCCTAATCAAATCAGAATAAGAAGTTATTGTAACAACAGAATAAGAAAAGTAAATAATAATAATAATAATTATATTCTATTTCCAATTATTTCTATCATTTCTAATATCCCCGCAAGGTGATCCTCGAGGCCCGAGAAGCAACTTGGAGCACATGTACTGCAATGGAGCCGACATAAGCTTTTTTGTAAGTATATATATATAGACGCTACTAATAGAGAATAGATATTCATTGCATGACGAATGAGCTCAAAAATATGATAAAGATAGAATAAAATTAAAAAAGAAAATAAAAATAATAATACCAAGTAATATTACTATTTCTTATTAATCATAAAAAAAAATCTAGTGTGTATAAGAGTATATATTGACAAAAAAAGATGAAAGGGAAGACCATGATGGTAGGATACAAAATGGTGCCGGACCATACCAATTCAAATAAATTCAAAAGAAAGATCTTCACGGCCACATCATGTCCCCTCCGTCTCCCTCTTCCTTCTCTTATCAAATCAACCCTAACGATCGGGTCGGTCCATGCATGTCATCTATGTCTCCTACAATATATGGAATTATGGTAGTATAATTAATTCTGCTTATTTATTGTAATAATTAACATCTATAATTATTTATGATTAACAAATGATAATCATTTTTATATAAATATGGATTCATTGATTTTTTTTGATTTATTTTTCAAATACACGGAAGTAGTAATCCGTTTATCTTTTAACGAGTACCGTAAAAAGGACTGCATTTGGAGTGTTGATGAATACTTGAAGGACTACTTATGGACTTTTAGAACTTGAAGGACTGCATGTGGAGGATTGTTGATACTTGAAGGATTATTTATAAAATTTCAAAACTTGAAAGACCAATTGTGCATAGCTCATAAAGTAAAAGGACCAATCGTGGATTTTAGTCTTAATAATAATGCCCTTGATGGTGAAGCTAGCTAGCACAGTTGTTGAATTTTATGCTCTTATTTGAACTTTTAAAACTTACAAAATATGATTACCAAACAGGAAATACAATAAAGGCTAAACTCCACCATTGGTCCTTCAACTTTATCAATTGTGCACGATTGGTCCTTCAAGTTTTAAAAGTCCATAAATAGTCCTTCAACTTTATGCATGAGTTATACACGATTGGTCTTTCAAGTTTTAAAAGTGCATAAATAGTCATTCAAGTACACGTCAGCCTTCCAGATGAGGTCCATTTGACAGTAAATGTTAAAAGCTAAATGGAATACTAGCTCCATATAATACGGAGTAGTCGTACCTAATGGAATTTACTCGTATTATATGAAACTAGTATTTCGTTTAACTTTTAATATTTACGGTCAAAAGGACTTCATTTGGAGGGCTAACGTGTACCTGAAGGACTACATATGGAATTTTAAAACTTGAAGGACCAATAATGGTACAGAACTCATAAAGTTGAAGGACTATTTATGGACTCTTGAGACTTAAAGGACCAATCGTACACAACTGATAAAGTTGAAGGACCAATGGTGGATTTTAGCCTACAATAAATGAACTATATATATATATGAGGAGTACGTAAAATAATTAATAATGGGGTGTATAGTACGAGTAATAGTTTTCAGATTTGTGTAATTAAGTGCTTGCGGAATATTGCTGGCTCCCAAAACTCATTCATTTGACAAATAAAGGAACAATTTTCCCTATTTGTGTCTGACCTTTATAATTAAAGAGTTAGAATTATTAAGACATGCATGCCTTTTGTTGAACTTGTTCCCTCCTGCTTTTAATTACATGTCTCTCAATATATTTGCATCTATATACATAAATGCTTTTCTGCGTCCCTTCATACATTGACTTTTAATTTCAATCCATTTTATCATGACTTTTGAGTACAACATGCTGTTTGACTTATAGTATATATGTAGTACGTTTAAAGAAGAAGAAGAAGAAGAAAAATAACAAACGTACTAAAATAGTGTTGGAAATTAAATCTCGTATGTGGGTGACAACGTTGCGCGCAACAATAGTTTTCATATCGGTTATTTAAAACAATTGATACAATAGATCAAGTGCATCGCTTATTTTAAATAACCAATGCAAAACGGTCGCGTCCAATTTTACGCGCAGTCTGTGCCGCACATTTTCAACCTACAAACTCATGGGATAGGCGGGGTGCTGAAAAACTACACTAAATATGTGTGCTTTGTTAATTTACTCAATTAATAATAATAATAATAATAATAATAATAATAATAATAATTCCAACACTATAATAAGGATGACTGAGAGCAATGTGGGACCACAAATGCTGCGCAGGTGAAGCAGGCGAAGGAACAAGGATGCATGGGCGGGCATAAACCGGCCGGCCTCCGTTATATTCATGAACCCCATGCCGCATGTTAATTACATACTCCCTCCATCTCATATAATCACTCACCCTTTAATTTTGTGGAGTTTATTAAGAAAATAATTAAAATATAAAAATTATTTAGTTGGAATTTGTTAGGAAGAGAGAAAAAATTATTGGTAGCCACATGCTCGATCATTATTAGCAAAATAGAAAAAATTATTGGTAGCGTGTTGGAGTTCCCACATCAAAAAATAAAGAAGAATGCTACTATCATATATAGAAAGGTGAAATCATACGTATGAGCTTAAGCTTTTGAATAAGAATAGTGGATCCCGATTTTATATGCAAGCGGCTAGTTTTACCCGATACTCAGCCATTTATTTACTTCATGACAAATAATTCCATATGATATATCTGTCGTATATGTCTTTATTAGCAAGAAAAGTGTGTGAGTATAATGGTATTCGGTAAATCGTATACTCCTTCCGTCTCATAATGCGCTTTACATTTTCTTCTTCTAGATTTTTCAAAGAAATAATTTACACTTAATTTTTTTCTATTTTAGTAATGAATGTGTCACACACTTTTCTTAAACATTTTAGTACAAATTTATTTACAAAAGCTATAAATTCTTCTTTTAAGGGAAAAAATAAAAATGTAAGTTTTAT
This sequence comes from Cuscuta campestris, assembly GCA_900332095.2. NCBI lineage: Eukaryota > Viridiplantae > Streptophyta > Magnoliopsida > Solanales > Convolvulaceae > Cuscuta > Cuscuta campestris. Next base: position 752,087 of record OOIL02006793.1, on the reverse strand, counting down.
TTTGTGACAAATAAAAAATATGAATTTAATTGGAGAATGGAGAGAGTAGACCAATTAATGTCTCTTCTTAAAATAGAAAATGAAAAAAAAATAGGGACAACCAAATAAAAATATATCTTCGTTTATATGTGGGCTTGAATTGAGTTTCCGATTTGTGGACTTGCTTTTTGGGCCTTTTAAAACAAGTACAGAGTATATTTTAAACTTCTCATTTAAATCATTTTACCCGAAATCATGTGTATTCTTACTAGTCCATCCTCAAGCTTAAGGCCCTATGCTAAAAGCCTAAAACATATGTTAAAACACTGATAATAATAATAATATGCTAAAAAATTAATAATAGTGATAATAATAATAATAATAATAATATGTAATTTTTTTCATATTGATATATTTATTATCGATATACTCCCTCCGTCCCGGAGTACTCGTCCACTTTTAACTTTTAGAACTGTTCATCTAAGCACTTTGACTCATCAAATTCTCTCAATGCGTAAGCCTAAATATAGTCATGTGTGATCTTGTTTGATTTATCTTAACATATAGATTATTAATATATAATATCTGTAATTTTTTAATATACAAATTACAAGATAAAAATGGATTAAAGAAGTGTATTGGATGGTGTGTAAAAATGAAAGTGGACAAATACTCTGGGACGGAGGTAGTATTTATTTGTAATAATAATAGTTTTTTAATATATAATTTTTTTCTTATCGATATATATATTTGTAAATAAAATAATTTTAAAAAGTGAGATATTTATTCTCATAAACTCCAATTTGTAATCAGATTGAGGACGGACGAAATATCATATAGAGAGGTCGATAGTGTGAGAATTATAGTAAGAGGATAGGGCGATAGTAGTTTAACATTTGATTTTCTCAAAAAATATAGTCGGTGCACCGTAATGATCAACATTCTTCTTATTCATGTCAAGAAATAACTTCATCCGTTCCTATTTGAAAATTACGAAATAAAATCTTACATTTTTGAAATTATTTTATTTACAAATTTGTATATCAATAAGAAATAAAAATTACATGTAAAAAACCATATCAAAATTTTTATAAAACAAGATATGATAAAAATATACTTGGTACGGAGTATTATTTTACCAACTAAGCAATGAATACACATAAACAAACAAAAGTTATCGAAGGAGAAAGAAAATAAATTTGTAATAAAAAAAAGAGAACGGAGAGAATAGAATGATTGTATGAATTTCTACTGGTCTTGGACTAGACTAGTCTTAAGGACTACTTCGGTCCCAATCTTTCAAGTCCAAATCCTAATCAATCTCGGTCAATCTTTTCGGTCTCAGTCTTTATGCTCTTCTCTGGTATGAATGAAATATATTTTTGATATATCCATAACATTTTTGAATGAATTAAATCAATATTCCGTACTGGATAGTTTATTTATCGGCCCAATTATTTCACAAATACCGAGAAACTGAATTGTAATAAAAGTGAAAAGGTAAAAAAAAGGACAGAGCGACAGCGGTTACACAAACTAATGTCCTTTTCTTTGGGCTTTAAAACTCTATTTTCTGGCCCACCAAAAAGCTGCTTATAAATGGTGGTTGGTACGAGTTTATGATTTATTTTTAATTTATTTTATGGTTTGATTGGAAAGAGCATTTTTAATTAGATAGTCTTTTCAAAAAAATAATATTAATCTATAATGTTGATACCAAATGAGACCTATATTCCTCTCAAAATACTACTCACTCTGTCTCATCTCAATGTATATTGTCTCTTTTGGTTTAGAATGTTTGACAGGAGTTATTTTTAAATTAATTTTTTATGAAAAATTGTATAGAATTAAAAAACAAAAATTACTCCCTCTATCCCTCTATTGATTACAAAATGGGAATTACGATTTAAATCTCATAATTTTTAAAACTATTTTATTTACATTGGTACATCAATAAAAAACAAATATCACATATTAAAAAACTACGTCCAAAGTTCTACATAACAAAATGTGACAAAAATATTTTATTTTATCAAATAATCAATGAAACATACAAATAAACAAAAGTTCTCGAGAGAATAGAGAAAAATAAAATTATAATCAAAATGAGGACGAAGGAAGTACATATTTAAAAATTACGGAGTATATCAAAAGATCTACATAACTAGTGGTGGCAATGACTATTTTATTTTATCAAATGATTGCCGAAAATAAAGAAGGAAAATGAATAAAATTTGATTCTTTGAATAGTAAACATGCAATATAGTTAGGGATGAAAGGAGTACATTATTCTTATAAATTTGTCCACTTTTATTTTTTAAAGTCAAATTAGTTAAATTTTATTCATTAATTATTCTCAAACTATATTACTCCCTCCGTCCTATATCTTTCTTCCCGTTGCGCAAAATGAAGAAAAATCCCAAGTTTTTTCAATTTATTTTATTTAAATATTGGTATAGAAATAAAAAATAAAACATACATATTTAAAAACTACATCAAAAGTTCAACAAAACAAGTGATGACAAGAATATTTTATTTTATTATATAGGCAATGAAAAAACACAAATAAATATAAATTCCCGTAAAGTTGGAATAGTGCTCTGGGAAGAAAGTTTTAGGACGGAGGGAGTACATATTAGCACAATGTGAATTATTTTTTGAGTGAATTTTCAAAATGGTTCTTTATAATAAAGTGTTTTTCCGAAATTAGTCCTCAATAAGCATTAATTACCCATCTGGTCCGATCATTTGTAGTTGAAATGTATTCCTTAAATAATCCCCGGCCAAAAATGTTTATTCAATGCTAGCCAAATAGAGGGTATTTTGGTATTTTCTATCATTTATCTAAAACACTAGCGCTAATCCCTAACGTAAATGTATCTTTTTTTCAAAGTAGTAATTAAAGTGTTTGGTAAGTTAACATTTTGAAACTACGGAGTAAGTTATATAAGACAATATGTCTCAAAATGCGGATTTATCATTTTGAAAATAAAATTTAACATTCTGCTAATTTACTCTCCACATATACGTAGCATTTTGTAAAAAAATTGTTGATCGGCTATTATTACTAGCTACTACAAATCTATAACGGGTAAGTATCAACTGTCATCTGTTTAGTTACTCTCTTCGCCCCAGTTAAAAACTCAAACTTTTTAATTATTCACTAAAATATTCACTCTATAACTTGAAATTTTCCGATGCAATGACAAAAGTACATGTTACTCTGTATTTATTAGTTGTTACGTTATCATTTGTGTTTCACTTTTTGTCTCATTCATTATTTTTATATTATTGAGTTATTAAAACGGACTAGGAGAAAAATAAATATATAAGTGTAAAGGAACACATCCTTTTAAGTGAATTAATTAATGAAATAAAATATGTGTTTTTGTTTGATGTGTTAGTTTGATTTATTAAAGTGCAAAATCAATGAGTAAATCTAGTCTATTTGAAAGTCAATAGTCAAAACCAAGATGAGGAGAAGAAGAAAAATTCATGATAATTGAGGACCGCTTGGGCAATTGGATTGTTTACCATATATATTTGTGAGACAAAATGAGACAAAAACTCAAAGGATAAAAGAAAAAATATGCAAACATTGGCAGCCTTTTTCCTTCAAAATGACAAAACAATCCCACTGTGTCAATAATGTGCCATCGCGATCAACCATAATTGGAAAATTTCATACTCCCTACCTCTCGCAATAATGTGTGTTACATTATGCAAAATGCAATAAAAATTTAAATTTTTAATTTATTTTATTTAAAGATTAATACTGAAATAAAAAATAAAACTTATTTATTTATAAACTTTGTCAGAAGTTATTCAAAACAAGCAGTATGAGATTATTTTATTTTATCAAATAATTGATGAAAACAGAAAAATAAATAAAAGTCTCGTGATTTTTGAATAATAAACTGCGAGGATCTTTTGAGGAGGGAGTATTTGACATCATGGTGTCTCATAAAAGTGCGAAAATATTTTCTTGTAACTAATTATTGTTTGTGTGTGACTATGAGACACTGATATTAAACATGGTGAGTATCGTTATAAAAATGACTTTCAACTATTTTTCTGTGATATATACTCAATTATATTTAATTTTGTCAAAATTGTTATATTATTGGTTTGTACATCTAAAGACTTCAAAGTCACAAAAAATATTACTGAACCATTGATTAAAATAATTCGAATGTACCGCATAAAGTTGTGTTCATTCAACAATAGACATGTCTGATCAATTTGTAGTTTTGTACTCTACATAAACGGAGTCACGTTATATTTGAGTAATACAGAATTTTTATATATACTATTTGTAGATACAAACGTTTTATCTGAATGAGTTATTTTGGTACATCGCACAATAACTTTAATCCAAAAGTGATAGTGCGATTTATTTAGTCTATCAAGTTTTTTTTATTTTTATTCGTGTATTAATTCTTATAACACCGTCATGTAGCAATATCACCCCTCCTGAATTTCCAACACAATTTTCCCATCGATTCGGTTTTTAATTTCTTGACTAGACTATATAAAAGTGGATAAGATAAATTAGAATGGTTTTAAAAAATCTTGGAACAAAAAATGGAAATTTTGTTTGCTAATCAAGTTAGAAGTTTCGTGGAAAATTGTCTTTGCAGCATAATAAAAGAATAAAAGAAAATCTACCGTGTTTAGAAAAATTACCCCAGGAGTCCAAAAAATCATACGGAGTGCTTTACTATCAATAAATTAATCCTTGCTTTAAACTCTTGTTTTCAAAGGAAGACTACTTTTTGAAAAAAACAAAAATATAAAATAATGTACAAAAATGCTACTTACACAATTACACATTAACGTGGTCTAGAGTGAATCAATTCTATCCCATACTCGGCAGTAAAACACACTAACACAAAATATTTATACAACATTGTCATTTTGTGAAAATGTGTGTCACTGTAGAATATGGTATACACAAGTTCTTATTGTACACCTAGTAGTACAGTGTTGAAAATTTTAATATTCCCTCTATTCAAATTTATTTACACTGTTTGAACAATGTGCAAATTTTTTTAAACTTTTAAAAAAATAGTTTTATCTATATATTGGTATGTATAAATGATAAGTACAAATTATATACTCCACCCGTCCAAAAAAGAGTTATACTATTCACTATCCAAAAATCACTTAAATTTTTGTTTGTCTGTGTGTTTTGATTTATTTGATAAAACAACATATTCTTGTCACATCTTGAAAGAATTATTTGGGAGAAAATTCTCTGTATATTGAATTGGCTTGTAAAACTGGTTTTGAATACAAAGATCTAACTCTCTTTATATAGGAAGAGGGTAAAGTAAACCTAATCCAACTAGGAAAAATACTAAACCTAATCCCAAAGGGATTCAGTTTCCTTCTTCAATCCTGCTTCCTTCTTCTGTCTCTAATACTTTCCTTCTTCAATCCCGCTTCATTCTTTTATCTCTAACACCCCCCCTCAAGCTGGAGCATGGGAGTTCAACATGCACATCTTGGACATAAAAAAAACGTTCCCTCGGTTCGCACATCTTCCAAGCTTCTCTGGCAGGTCCCACGTGCAATTCATACACGTACAAATTGGGAACTGCTCCAAACCTGCAAGAAACGTTCCCTTGGTTCGCGCATCTGCGCAAGCTTTTCTGGCAGGTCCAACGTGCAATTCATACACGTACAAATTGGGAACTGCTCCAAACCTGCAAGAAACGTTCCCTTGGTTCGCGCATCTGCGCAAGCTTTTCTGGCAGGTCCCACGTGCAATTCCTACACGTACAAATTGGGAACTGCTTCAAACCTGCAAGAAACGTTCTCTCAGCTCGCGCATCTGCACAAGCTTCTCCGACAGGTCCCACGTGCAATTCCTACACGTACAAATTGGGAACTGCTTCAAACCACAGAAACTGAGCAACGATCGATGGACGCGATGCCGGGCGATCGTGAACAGTAACCGCGATCAAGAGAAACTACCGTCGGGAGGGTCGACCCACTTGACCGTTCTTCAGCAACGGTCGACCGTTCCGGCACTTCGGCAGCAACAACAGGCGATGATCGATGGACGCGATGCCAGTCAATCGTGAACAGTAGACGCGGAAAGAGTTGTTTGTCTCCGTAGAACAACCCTTGTCCGACCACTTCTTCAAGAATGAGGGTGGACAATCAAAAAAAATAAAAAATCACAATATCCTGCCGGTAGGCATTGAATTGTGTATGCCCACCGGCAGGGGAAGAAGCGTGTTTGAGGTCCCGAGAATTCAAAACTGGCTCTGATACCATGAAAGAATTATTTGGGAGGAAATTCTCTATATATTGAATTGGCTTGTGAAACTGGTTTTGAATACAAAGATCTAACCCTCTTTATATAGGAAGAGGATAAAGTAAACAAGGAAATTCTTATTCCTACTAAAATAAAAATTAAACAAACTAGGAAAGATACTAAATACTAAACCTAATCCAACTATGAAAGATACTAAACCTAATCCCAAAGGGATTCAGTTTCCTTCTTCAATTCCGCTTCCTTCTTCTGTCTCTAACACTTTCCTTCTTCAATCCCGCTTCATTCTTCTATCTCTAACACATCTTGTTTTGTTGAACTTTTGATATAGTTTTAAAAATATCTAAGTTTTATTTTTTATTTTTATGACAATCTTTAAATTAAATGAATTAAAAAAGCTTAAGATTTTACTTCGTTTTGCATAAAGTGTTAAAAAAGTTTTGGGACGGAGGAAGTATCTAAAAGCTAAATAAAAAATTCTACAAAAAAAGATACAATAAAAAATTTTTATTTTATGATACGAATATCGTATCGGATATGGAAGAACTTCGATCGTTCTTCGGGCTCCAAGAAAGGGGAGGCAAAGAAAGAAGGAAAACTTCGAGCGTTTCCGAGCTCCAAGAAAAGATAGACGAGAGATTAAGAGAATTATTGATTATTGATTGACTGATTGATAATGATACGATATTACAATATAGAACGATGAGACGTCCACCTACATGACCTAATGGGCTCGGGCCCATACAAAAATCCTAATCTATAGAATATTAATAAATAAAAATAAATAACTACTAAATAATACTCCGTAATATAACTAATTAAAATATTCTAATTAACTATCCGCATCATTTTATCAAATGATCGATAAAAACAGATAAATAAACAAAAGTTATCGAAAGATTAATAGTAAGAGTGTAAATTATTTTATGAGAGAGAGAGTATCCTGTTTCTGGTGAATTTTACCCGACTTTCTATTTTTTCAAACTACCGAGTAAATTCAAACAAGTTGCTTGCTGGGTGACTTGTGGGTAAATAAATGGGCGCCCATACCGTTTGCAACAAACAAAAAGGGAGCATTGGGTTTAGCCCAAAAAGGGTTGAACTCCCTCCGTTAGACGCCACACTAATGGATTTATACATTTGACACGTTACTTAATTAAGGAAACAAAATGAGATTAATTACTCTAGTTAGTTTGAGCCTTTTGAGGAGTGATGTTAGGTAGATATATATCCTCTCTTCCATTCATACCCCTCCGTCCTAAAAAAAATGTCATATGGAGTATTACGCAAAATAAAACAAAATTTTAAGTTTTTCAATTTATTTTATTTAAAAATTTGTAAAAATAGAAAAGAAAACTTACACATTTACAAATTATATAAGATATCCATTTTAAAACTTACACATTTATAGATTACATCAGATTTTTGTTTTCAACAAAACACTTCCTTTTTTCATTAAAATAACTAATATTTTGAAATAAAATCAATGCGATATACTCTACCCATTTTGCATTGGTATAATAAATTATTTAAGTGATTTGTCTCTCTTTTCTTTTCGATGCTAGTGATTTATACAAAAAGTCAAATTACAAAAATAAATCCTATAAAAATCAAAATAAAAACTATTTTGATGGACAAGGGTAATACTTCATACATACTAGGGAGTATTTTATTTTCTACTCTGGATCGAGCAGTATTTTTGGGATTCAAAATGGACCCAAAAAATCATTCAAGCTACGGAGGATGTGGTCACATTTGGAAAAAAAAAACACACTATTCATAATTTGAATTGCGTGAGAGTGTGACGAATTTGAATAGTGCATCTTGAAACAAAATTACTACTCACTAGTCGTGTGATACTTACTGAATCTTTTCCATATACTCCCACCGTCCCTAAATATTTGTCACATAATATTCTTGAGACAGAATATAAAATTTTTTTAATTCATTTTATTTGCATAATGATATAGAGATAAAAAATAAAATTTACATATCAAAAAACTACATGAAAAGTTCTTCGAAATAAGAGGTGTCAAGAATATTTTATTTTATCAAATAACCAACGAAAACGTAGAAATAAACAAAAATTTCCGCAATTAATGAAAAAGCAAACGTTGCAAATAATTTGGGACAGAGTGGGTATAAGTTTTGAGTTTCATTTTATAGTGTAGGTAGCTGATTGGTAATTCAACATATAAAAAAAATATGCATTTTTTAAGTTAAAATTATCTAAGATAGTAAGATTTATACTATCAAGAATATAACTAATTTCTCATAGGTAATTTAGATATATTTTTATTGAGGAGTAGTAGAGTTACATCATCTCAAATAATGTAACTTCGTGATACTGTTTCAATTTGAACACTAAACATAAGATGTGTTTGGAAAATTAACGAACTCTATTCTTTATAAACATCCACTCCCGATCTCGCTCCCTCACGACCCCCTTACTCCCCGTAATTACACGCCATCAGTTTTTTTTGACTCTATGGATCAGAATTTTGACTAAAATTTTTACTTATAAACATAAGGAAACATGTCATCAGCTGATGACATATTTTCCTGTGTTAATAAATTGATTATAAGTAACTTGTATAAGATAGAAAATAATAAGTCTTACATATTTATTTTTAAATCAGTTTTTTGAAATTCTATTTTTACCAAATTGTTTATAAAACTATTTCTTACTATTTATAAAAATGCACAAATGACATATCTATTATTTCACTCTCACGAAAGATTATAAAACTTTTAAACGTCTTATAAATTAAAAATAGTTAATCACCTATATGTCAATAAGCACTATTGATAAATACTTTTTCGTCTCATTGTATTTATCCAGTTTGACTTTCTTGAATCAAATTAGATGAACTTTGAGATCCAATTAAATAAAACATGTACTCCCTCCGTCCCAAATTATAATGCATGTTCACTATTCAGAGGGTCAAACTTCATTTACTTTCTTTCTCTATTTTTGTTAACAATTTGATAAAATAAAATACTATTGTCACTACTAGTTTTGTAGATCTTTTGATGTAGTTTTTTAATATGTAATTTTTATTTTTTAATTTTATACCATTTTTTATATAAAATGGTTTGAAAATAATTTCAGGCAAACATCGTAAACTGAAACATGCGTTATAAAATGGGACGGAGGGAGTAATATATTTTAGCATTAAAATGATTTTATTAAATTTAACTTATTCAGAAAATTTAAAATTGTATTTCATTATACTAATATGTCATACAAATTTCGAGTAATTAAAGCTCAAAATTTCTCTAATATAATTTAAATAAATTAAGCTAAACAAATACAATAAGACAGAATTAGTATTTCCTAAACTTTAATAAACCTAGTTAAGCTAATCAAAGCAGCTGGATGGTAGTCATATGCGTTTCTGTTCTAGTCGTAGCCATAGAAAAGTTAGTACGTATAGGCGAAATTTAGCAGAAGATTACTCGCAGGTGACGCGAGTTTTGTTGAAATAAATCTCAGGTCCCTCTATTTTTAAAAAGGCAGCAGAGGTCCTTACATTTTGTTGTAATGACTGAGAGGGGACATTTCATCCAATACATCATTCGTAAGTGTTAATAAATGCATTTTTTTCCTATTTTTTGAATACCGTTTTTCCTATTTTGCCATTACCTTGTTATTTCTTTTTTTAGAATTTTTTTATTTCATTTGTTTTAATATAATATAAACAATTTTGAATTTTTATATGATTTTATAGGAGAAATTTTAAAATAACACTTTAAAAAATAGTAACAAAATGAAAGAAAAACAAAGAAATAAAAAAAGGAGCGATCTAAGATTTATTATCTTAAAACATTTAGAAAAGAATAGGAAAAAATACATTTATTAACGTTTATAGATGAAATATTGGATGAAATGTCCCCTTCTAGTTATTACAACAAAATGTAAGGGCCTCTGCTGCCTTTTTGAAAATAGAGGGACCTGAGAGTTATTTCAACAAAACTGGCGTCACCCATGAGTAATTTTCTGTGAAATTTAGGGGTAACTTTTGTTTTTAAATGCCCAAAGGCAGCAGAGATATGGTCACACCTAGCCACTTCCAAACACAGACTTCGCAAACACAAAAAAAACCACAACGGTATAAAACCCCTCTCCAACAAAAATCAAATACTCCCTACCTCTCTAAAGAGATTACTATTTTTTTCTTTGCTCTTGATAATTTTTGTTTGTTCACGCAATTTCATTAAGTATTTGATAAAATAAAATATTTTTGTCACTGCTTATTTTGTTAAACTTTTGACATAATTTTTTAATATGTAATTTTTATATATCAATGTGTAAATAAAATATTTTCAAAAAATAAAAAAAATTTCTTCCTAACCCAGAATTTATAATGGGACGGATGGAGTAAAAAAAGGCTACCCTGTCCCTCCTCTTCCTCGGGAGTTGTGATTTCACCGACCGAGATAAGAAGAAGAAGACCAGAAAAAAAAGATTAAAAAAAAATAATCATCAAAGAGCTTAAACGGTCTGCTATGGTGTAGAGCTTAATTGGGAGCTGCTACAATGAAGAGGATGTGCCTTTTTTTTTCTAAAGTTCTTAGCTTTCGCCATTGAAGAGGCTTAAAAGGCTTCACTCTTTCTTTGCAATTTCGAAATACCCACTCTGGTTTTCAGATCTATGATAAGAATGCAGGAAAGAGGCGTTCTTGAATCTCCTCTGTTCAAGAAACAGGGCGGGTTCGAACCCGTTTCTGTTCTGGATACGAGGAGTCCCAGCCCGTCCACCACCTCCTCCTCTCTCGGCGGTTTGGCCGCAGCCGGCGGCGGTTTCCTGGGTTTTAATCCCGGCGAAGAGTGGATGGCGATGATGATGACGGGGGAGATTCACCCGGGCCCTGCTTTTGTATCGGGTCGGGTCGATGGATCCGAAAGATTTGGCCTTGGTCCTGAGGACTGGGAGTGTTTGCTGCCTGGATCCGGCGTCGCCGACGCCGACGACTCTCTTCTCCGGTGGATTTCCGGCGAAATCGACGACCCCTCTCTGCAGGGTGGGAACCAGATTCAGTTCCAGAACAATGTTGGATTTGCAGATGAGTTCTTCAATGCTCCATCTTCTGGTATTTTCTTGGAATTTTCTCATTAAATATTTTAAATTAGTTTCTATTTTTTAATTTTCAATAGTTTCCCCTTCACAATTCTTGGTGTAATTAGTTTCTTGAAAATTTTTCTGACTTCTGAGCTCTGTTTTTTTTTTCATTTTCCGTTTTATTTAATTCCTTGAATCCATCTGCAAAGAAAAAAAAATTCAATTTTTATTATCTGGGTGCATGCAGATAACATCAACAACGGCAAATCTGGTCAAAATGGTATTTTCCCACCAACAAATATGTGGGATTTGAACTCAGGTTTGAGCTTTCAACAAAACTTCAACCCCCACCCTCAAGAACCCATTTTGTTCCATCCAAACAAGGCCTTATTTCCTCCAAGAAAACCCCCTTTTGACCCCCCCAACGACGAGGCTATATTCGACCTTTTCTTCAAGGCTGGAGAGCTCATCCTTTCTGGGCAATTCTCGGACGCACAAATGATATTGGCGCGGCTCAATCACCAAATTGCCCCTCTGCTCACTCCATTACAGAGGGCTTCTTTTTACTTCAAGGAGGCTCTGGATTTATCCCTCGCCTTTCCCGATTTACCCCCGGGCATCCCGCCGTCTCCCGTCGACGGCGTGTTCAAGATGTCCGCTTACAAGGTCTTTTCCGAGATTTCACCCCTCATCCCTTTCATGAACTTCACCTCGAACCAGGCGATCCTCGAGGCCGTTCTCGGGGACGACGACCGCCGGCGGAAGGGCATTCACGTCATTGACTTCGATATCGGCGTAGGGGCACAATGGTCATCTTTCATGCGGGAGCTGAAAGGGAAGGCGCGGTTTCTGAAGATAACGGCGTTTGCTTCTCCGTCGACCCACCATCCCTTCGAGATCGAACTGATGCACGGCAGCTTGACGGCGTTAGCTGACGAGGTCGGTGTCGGGTTCCAGCTCGAGGTGGTCAACATTGACTCTTTTGACCCCGCCTCCCACCCGTTCGCCCCCTCCGAGAACGAGGCCATTGCGGTAAATTTGCCACTGTGGGCCCACCGCGAAAAGCTCCCCATGCTGCTCCACTACGTGAGACAGCTGTCACCAAAAATCGTGGTGTCCCTCGAACGGGGATACGAACGGACGGACCTCACGCCGCCACGTCACCTCATCCACGCCGTCCGATACTTCGAGACCCTCTTTGCCAGCATAGCCGCCGCCGCGACCGTCACCTCGGACGCGTCGAACAAGATTGAGAGATTCCTCTTCCGGCACGGCATCCAGAGCGCCGCCGCCGCCGCTTCCCGGCCGGACCAGTCTCCGCCGCCGCCGCCGCCGTGGAGGACCCTCTTCGCGTCGGCCGGATTCTCGCCGCTGCCGTTCAGCAGCTTCGCCGAGGCCCAGGCGGAGTGCATGGTGAGGATGGCGCCCGCCGGCGGGTTTCGCGTGGAGAGGCGCCACGTGTCGCTTTCGCTGAGCTGGCAAAACAAGGAGCTTTTGTCTGTTTCATCTTGGAGGTGCTAATGATGATTATGTGAAGGAGAGAAGCTTATTTATGAAGTTAATTGTTATAATTATGAGATAAGTGTAAACTTAATGAATGCTAGTACTATGTTTGATTTGTATTCCTAGGCTGGATATTTAATTGTTATTGGTAACTTCAATGCTTATCTAATCAATGGTTTAATTGCATTTATCCACTTTTAACATAATTTCATATTTAAATGTGTAGCTAAGATTCCATTAAAAAATGGGGAGCTTAGATGGTTGTGAACAAAGAGAGCGTTATGTTTGAAGTTTTTTTGGCTGATTCTCAACAATGCTAGCGTGAAAATTTTATCTAATTTATAACGAGTAATTTTTTGAATGCATCAAACACAATACGTTCTTCGTTCTTTTTAACGACCATACTTTATTTACTCCTTCCATCCCCCATAAATCTTCACAATAGTCATTTTTCTTTGTCCACAATAGATCTTCTCATTTCATTTTTTAACAACTAAAATACCACAACTACCCTCACTTACTTTATTTATTACACTTCACCCACCTCATTTAATACACTCCACCCATTTTCATTAAGGGTATTATGGTAAACTTTCACCTTTTTTCAACTCTCCTTAAAAACCACCAAAAGTCAAAATAAGAACATCTTAGGGGGACGGAGGAAGTACTTCTTACTGTTTTGTCAGACCTGCGTTACTTCAAGCGGGTGTTCAATAGTTTCCTGCATTACATTAGGGAGTACTCACTCCGTCTACCTAAGATCTTCCCATTACGCGTTACGAGGCTTGATCGACTTTATTTTCAATTCAATTTAATTGTTTATAGGAGTAAAATTTTAAAATAAAATTTATATAGTAATAAACTATATGAAAAGTTCTACAAAACTAGAGGTGACAAGACTATATTATTTTACGAAACGACTAGTAAAATTGAGCAAACAAAGTGAGTAAAGTTTGACCCTGTGAATAGTGTCTGGGAAGATCTATGGTGGACAGAGGGAGTATAAGATTGAGATATATTTTTAGTGTACAATTTTTGGAATAGCAATCAATGATTTTAGTAGCTAGCTTCTTTAATTTTGGCTTTTTGTATATTCAAATGTGGATAAAAATCTAATTAAAAAATGTGGATAAAAAAGAATTGGAGTATTTAAAAGAACTTTAATTTGTTTTTCGATTAGCAAATCAATGAAGTTAGTGTTGTGTCTTTGGCAATTTATTAAACTTAAATTTAGGTATTGCCGGTTAGTTTGGTAGAGTACAAAACAAAAATCATTCTAAATTTTGTCATGTTCACATTTTTTGAATTAAATGCTCCTTCCGTCTCAATTTCTTTTGTCTAATTTAATTTTTACATCATTTTAAAAAATATAAAAATAAAAAAGTATTGCATATGTGATTGAAATTTATTTGTATTAAAAAGAAATTTTGCGACTCTAATATTTATTACAAATTACAAAGTATGACATACAAAAACTCCTTTTGTACAAAAATAATCGCCCCAGTTTTCATTAGTTATTAGATAAAATAAAAAACTATTATTGTAATATCTTAAAGTTTTGAAATAATTTTGAAATATTTAATATAAAGTTTGATAAAATTTTACATGTTATTCGAAGTGTGGCGATTATTACGGGGTGGAGGGGCAATAAACAAATAAATGTGAAATATATTGTTTTTTTGGAAAGTACTTGGTTGAGTACGGTGAAGGAGTTGTGCAACTTGTAGGAAGTTGAAACAGACACGAAAGTATTTGATTCACTTGTCTCTCTTTGTTTTTTCACTTACACCCAAATCCCAAATGTTTTTTCACTAAGGGAGTAAAATAAACATGGGCCTCTTTGCACAATGAATAAAACTATTTCTAACCGAGAGATGTACCTCAAGCTGTACAATTTTATGATTAGACTGACACAAAATATCACTGCTAATAAATTTTTTGATGGCATTAACTTTGTTTTGAATCTCATCCAACCTCTCGTGTAATTTTGTTTTGAATTTTATCTGACCTTGTTCGCCAGAACATATTACATTCAAAAGTATTGAAATTAAAATTAAATGTTCGAACAAAGAACTAATAACATGAGACAAATGTTAATGACTTAAGAGTACTTTCTAATTACATTTGTTAGGATTGTTTGCCGTCACTTTAATTGTATGTTACTTTAGTTCGGTATTATATCCCCTTTGACTCAATCTATAATTAACCATTGTTCACATAATCAAAGTTATGGCTTAATCAGGTAATTAATTAACTTCTTTTAAAAGACAAGTAGCTGTGCATTTATTATTTTCTGTGGATGGAATTTTGGTCATTGTTCTTGTGATTAATTCTAACCTGTCGTACTGAGACCACATGGGTCAAGTTTGATTGAACAATGTATAGATAATAATACTTTTTTCAAGTCAACAGTGTCATTGAACCTTTTTTTGTTTTTGCATATAATTTTCGTATGATAGCCGTGGGGCTATATGAATTTCACTCTATGGCCTCTTGTTTTTTTTTTTTTAAAAATTATAGTCCAATATATCTATAGTTTTATTTTGATATTGTTTGACTCGGTTTGGTTGAAACTTTTTACTACAAATATTTGTTTCATCAAGATGCCCTAATTTTTCCTTAGAACATTTTGTGTTTGTTTTTATTTAATTAGGCGATTCTTGATTGAAAAAGTCACACAAATACTTGCATCTTTGACCGATTATATAACATTTGTTTTATATTCTTTTTTGCCCACCACTACTTTGAGAAATCATTGAAATTTATATCGCTAATCTAGCCTAGAGATAATATTGTACTCCCTCCGTCCCAATTTAAATCGCTCGTTTTGACTTTTAAGCATATTTAAGAAAAATAAAAAATAGAATTGATTTTTTGAAATTGACATTACTTTTTAAGAGGGGTGATGATGAATAAGAAGATAATGTGATAAAGAGTGACTTATTTTAAGGGTAATTTAGGTATTTTGTTTTTAAAAGTTTACGAAAACAACTAACAGGCAATTTATTTTGAGACGAAGAAAAAAGGCAAACAGACAATTTAAAATGGGACGGAGGGAGTATAATCAATCAAATTTAAAAGTATTGATGTAATTTTCCTTATCAATTAGACAAGATTATTGACTTTAAGATCTTAACGTTGATATGATTTTGAATAAAAACACATATGTTTGGAGATGATACTAAGGGTTTTACCTTAATTCGTAGTGTCTGCATGTCTGTTTTATGTAGTTTGGGATTGTTACTGGTGTTAATATGTGTACGTCTTGTGTACGTGCTCCTGCTCTGTTCGTACTAATGCACTTTCTTTATCCTTACTTTTACTTTTATGTTTAAGTCGAGAGTAATTTGAAAATAATTTCTCTATTGCTCGACCTTATGTTCAAGCCAACAGTTATTTGGAAACAACTTCTTGTTGCAAAAGGTTGAATCTCCAACCCCAATAGCCCCCACAACCGGCCCGACGAATATGTGGAAGGAGGTAAATCACGATCCAGCAAAAGTAGTAGTAAACAAATCAGTTCCAAGCTAGCTCTTATATATGAACTTAGACAAAGATACAAAACTCAGTTGTTGATCAAAATATTAAATCTCACCCATCAAATTTTGATCTAAGGGTTGAGATTCTAAGAGAGGGAAGCCATATCAAATCAGTTCATGGTTAGTTGAAAGACTTGAAACACACAAAGGAGCAAACTAAAGTACTAAAGTGAAATGCCCATTTTGAAATTGAACCTCAAAGTCTTCTTAATTACATACATAAAGACTTGAAAACAAGTACAATTTGACAACTTTAGGCTGCATTGTTTGTTACTATAATCATTTCTCTTAAATCTTCCATATGCTCTACAAGTCCTTGCAAAACCTAAATGAGTGAATTAGAGAGAGAGATTTAGTTAGTTGTTAGCAAAAACAAGAAAAATGATGGCAAAGACCATTTGAGATTTGAGAAACTAACCAACTTAGTATCCTTAAGTGCAGCTTCCAATGTCTGGAATTTCTGAGGAACAACAAAAAAACAAAATCACACTTTAGATCCTCCCCCCCATCATGCACTGAAACTAACGGCCGCGTTGTGGGTGGGGCCCACTTCTGCCGTGAAGCCGCCGCCAAAATCATGACATTGTGTTTTTGGCCCTTGGGTTGCACCATATATAAAAGATCAACCGTAATCTAGTTTCCATGACTTCGATTATCTGTTTGTTTCATCTTTTTTTACATTTTACCAAAATGTGACAACTAACTAATTCATCAAAACAGTTTCATCAAAAGGAAACATAAACTACAAAAAAGTGGTCACTCACTGCATTTGCGTCGCAAATAACGGATTCAACTTTTTGGATTTTCTGCGTAACGAGTGGCAGATGAGATACTTGCGCTTCCTCAGGCTTCCTGAAGCCGGGAGCTCTTTCTGGCGTCACATCATACACATCTTTTATGTGCAGATTCTCCTGTATCCACAAGGTACTTAATATTGTAGCAATATAAGTATAAAGTACCCCCCCTAAAAACAACAAACCCAGTAAAATCCCACTAAAAGTAGGGTCTGGAGAGGATGTGTGAGCGCAAACCCTAAAGAAGTACAAGTTTTGTATCATTCAAATATATAGTAGTAATCACAATGTTTCCTTACAGCATCATAGCCAAACACATCTCTTGGGGACACATGATTTTCGCGTTGTTCCTCTGTGTTGCGCATTCCCTAAATGAAAACTTGTCATATTTCAACCAAAGATTGTCTGTGTGTGTGCACGCACGCGCATGTCATAAAAAACATTCTTGCAAATAATGATTTTGAACCTGTGGGGAATCTAATATATAGGGATCATTCCAGGGTCCCTTGTCACTGAAGAGGCAACCGCCATATTCAGTACATGTGCAATGGCCATCCAAGAATGTTGGAAGGTTGCTGCGAGACCAACGAATAGCTAGAAAACCTTAACAAATAGCGGCAAAAAATAAACTTTCTACAGCAAAACTATTTACAAATGGTCGTTACCTCGGATCAATAACCTCAGCTAGGTTCTTGATGTCTTCAAGCACCTATAAGGGTAACACGTTGTGTTTTATTTAGATATTTTTCTCTCATTCCAAATACAACAACAAACCCAGTAAAATTCCACAAAAAGTAAGGTCTGAGGAGGTGTGTGAACTCTACCCCCCCCCACCCCACCCCACTTGGAAGTAAAAAGGATGTTCAAATAAACAGAATGGGTGGGGGGGGGAGATAATTCATTAGAAATCATCTTAAATAGGACTAAAACATAGAGAAAAGTACCAAAATAGGACTTTCATGTTTTTTTTCCCGGAATTAAACTTTGGCACTGTGGTAATGCGACTTTGCATTGTGGTAATGTGGCAGTGTACATGTGGAAATTACTATACTTTTTTGGTAATGTATATGACCATGTTTGGTAATGTAAGTCCTATTTCGGGAATAAAAACATAGAAGTCTTATTTTGGTATATTTTCAATGTTTTAGTCCTACTCTGGTCTTTCTCCCATAATTCATATCATTACTTGGATCTTCACTTGTGTGCGTTGTTCAATAAACGGCTTTATTAGCTTCCAGAGGAGCGTAAATCCAGGTCCAGCATTGACGATGAAAAGCCGGTGCAGTGTCTGCAATCGAAGAAGATTTACTTTATGTGTGTTTTAGATGAGTAGAAACCACTTTGGGGTCGGATGGAGCACCGTAGGACCCTCAAATGGCATGGGTGTCATAATATGACACCCATGATTGGTGTCAAAAGAACCATGGTCCTTTTAGAGAAGTGAAAATCTTCTTCTTTTTCTAGGCCTACCTCTGGGTAATAACAGCTGTCTATCTTTTGGATTTTCCAAAAGAGGTTTCTTGCATTTTTTGAAAAGTTAGACATTCCCTGCCAGAAAAGACCTTTTGTTAAGAATAAGCATTGGGCATAATTCATCTCCAAAGAGCTCTCAAGATGTGAGGATTTCCCAAAACTTGCTTTCGTGCATAAACACAAACGATTCATGAATATATAGATACTAACTAACCACATCTTTCACATCAAAAATGCTTGTAGTTGAGGCTATATGCTTCTTGGCAGCAGCAGAACAAGCAGGAAATCTCAGATTCAGAGTCTTTTCTTGTTCTGTCACGTGATACTTGACAAATCTCTCAAGTGTTGTGACTTTAAGAAGCTTATGAACATCCACCATTCCGATCCTTTCAATGTACACTGGCCGACCATGTTTATCTACTCCATGAAAGCCATGAGGGTAACACTTTTTCACCTTTTCGTATTCATCAAACTTGAACCCCTGCAATGGTTCATATCTCTCAAGTTACTCCTTTTTTTTTTTACTGTTATTCATCCTTGTAGTTAAAAACATGTTTTCTTTTTAAGTTTTTCACATAGCCCTTACATTGGAAAACTACCAAAAACTAAGCATATCTGCAATTCAAATATAACTTTGTAATGTTTCATGTATCATCATAAAGAAAGACCGGAATGTATATAGTTTTCAATGAAAACTAACTTTGCAGATTTTGTCAACTTCAAACTCCTCTCGCCATTTGAGGTAATTCAGAAGCACTTCTTTTGCTTTTTCCTTGTCAAAGCCCCTCATTCTGAGAAACCTGTTTGAACCAAGCAGAAGCAAAGCGTCTTACATTGAGAATAATATATTCACGTACCGTGCCCTATATAAGATATTCTTACTTCCTATGAAGTTTTGGGCAATAAATGCATCAATCATCTAACAGAAAATCATCTAACAGAAATAGTCTGTGTCTTTTTAGCCCGGTTCTTCTGACACTAAGGGCTAGTGTCATGATATGATCATATGACACGTCCATTTTAGGGGATTGAGAAGGGGAGGTTAGGGATAGGAACCACTTCGGGGTCGAATGGAGCACCGTAAGAGTCTCAAATGGACCTAGTGTCATATTATGACGCTGGGGTTGTTTTTTATCCCTCACATAGGAGATGTATTTCCTCACTTTATATGTTGTACCATTACACAGATGGAGGCATAAGGGTACCTTAAGATGGTATGATCATCGGGTTCCTTCCCTACGAGGGAAGGCTCTTGCGATAAAAAGGTACGAAATTCCTCAACTCTTTGTTGATCCGTAGTGTCATGACACCCACTCAGAATTGCATCCCTGCTTATGCTCTTTGACATGCCTCTCTTACGACAGAACGAAAGCCTCATCTTTATGTACTTCGGGCCTTTGCACGTAAAACAAGTGAGTTTCAACTGCAACCAGAATGCAAAGGTTTTAGGAAGCGACTTACTGACCTTCCTTAGGATTAGAGGACTTTTTACTTCTTCCCATGAATATGTCCCTTGGGAAGTTTGGCTTATCCATGTAAGCCTGTTTTAATCTAACACCACCCCACAAACATTAACCAAAACTAGTATTACTATACTTATGCCACACCTATCTTTTTTAGCTTAGAATTAACAACTATACACTCCAAAAAAACATTATTACTCCGTGTTACCAAAAAATAAATTTCATAATATAGTGGGTGGGGGCAGGGGCATTCATAACCTTTTCTTGTCCAAGAACAAAAAGTTTTAGGTATTTCAAAAATCCCAAATTCATATGCTAATCTGGTGCTTTCATTAAAAATAAAGCTAATTTGGCATTTCAAAAAAAGAGAAATCTTTACAATTTGAGAAGAATCCAAAAGAAAAAATATATATTTCTATTGCTGATTTGGTCAATACCCATAATTCTTTTCCTACAAAGATTCGAACTTCATAAACCGAAACATACATTACAATCTGATCAAGGCTCATTTTTTTATGAAACAATTCTAATACTGAGCTTAATTAGACTCTTAAATCATGAAGTTCTTTAATACTTAAGTAACAAAGGGATTTAAAAAGGGGGGATAAAGAAACTTACCGAGCACTGCACAATTTAGCCGTGGGGAAGATGAAGGCCAGAAGGAGGAGAATGGGAAGCAATGTGAGCTATGGAAGCAATTTGCTCGAGAAGATGGGAAATGGGAAGTCATGGCGGACATTGTGGAAGAAATTAGGGCATCAAATTCCATGCTTTTGTTGGTAGTTGTTGAAAAGATTAAGAAGAAAGCAATTAACGTTGTTAGGGATCGAATGTTTGGGTGCCAAGCTAATACCTTCTTCTTCTTTTTCTTAAATGTTCTCTGCCTCTTCTTCCCCTCCTAGGCTCCTACAGTCCTACTCCTTCCCTCCCTAGTCCCTCCCATTTTCTTTTTTTTTGTCAACTCTTTTACATATTTAGTTCCTACCTATTAAATATTATAAATTTAGTCCCTAATTATTAGAGCTGGCAAATTGGTCGGTCAGGTCGGGTTCGGGTTCGGTCACTTCAAGTTCGGGTTATTTCGGGTTCGGGTTAATTCGGGTTCGGGTTGAGAACTGTATGTTCATGACCCAGTGTCATCGGGTTCGGGTCGACCCAACGGGTTATGACTTTGGTTTTTTTAATTTTTAAATTCACATTAACACTTACATTTTCTATTAAATAAATTTAAAATATCAAAAAAAGTACTAAATCTATAAAATTATATTATTTTCAACTCTAGAGTAGTTTTTAGATATATAAATCAATATAAGGAATTTAAAAATGTTTAAGTTTTGGAAAAAAGTAAGATAATTATGCAATATCATTAAAATTTTGTCTGAAAATATACACTAAAAACAAGTAAAAAAAAAGTGTATAATTTTGAAAAATTCTTACTTTAGCGGGTCGGTCAGGTCGGGTTTGGGTTCGGTCGGGTTTGACCCATTTTTAGCGAGTCATTTCGAGTTCGGTCAACTTCGGGTTCGGTCATCAAAACCTTTGTTCAAAACCCAGTGTTTTCAGGTCGGGTTTCGGGTCAAAAACAGGTCAGGTCACTTTTTGCCAGGTCTACTAATTATTATATCAATTTTCACGAATGGTCCTTTATTAACATTTTCATTAAAAACATGGAGAAATTTGTATATTCATATTTCTCTCTCAATATAATAATTGGAGACTTTTCAAAATTGTATAGGTCATTTTACAATTTTAATTTTAAAAAGGGGTTTTGAAATATCATATTATTATAATCTTTGTTTATATACTTTGTACTCCTATATGAATTGAGATTAAGATGCCACCACATTTGCTCATTTTTCTCGGCTCACTAAAATTTTAATTTTCATTTACCTCTTATCAGATAACATCTAGGCCAGGACTCAGATGACCTAGGATGGAGTTCACTTTTTTGGAGCTATAATCTTAGAAAGGTCCTTACATTTTGTTTTACCTTCAAGAAGACAACAAAGGTCTTTATATTTTGTTTTGAGGACTTTCTAGAGAATTTATTTGCTTATTTTTCAATTTTTTTAATTTTACTTGGTCTTTTCTTTTTTAAGAAATTTTTTCATTTCCATTATTTTATATCGTACAAACAATTTTGAATTTTTATACGATTTTATAGAATAAATTTAAAAAAAGTAACAAAAAAAGAAAAACAAAGAAATAAAAAAGAGCGACCTAACAGTTATTACCATGAAACATTAAGGAAAAAAATAGGATAAAACACATTTATTAAACGTTTATGGATGAAGTATTGGATGGAATATCTCCTTGAATGTCTCCTCCCAGTTATTACAACAAAATATAAGAACCTCCGTTGTCCTTGAAAATAGAAGGATTTGAGGGTTATTTTGATAAAACTCGTGTCACCCGTGGGGTAATTTTCTGTTATAATCTCCTCTATTAAAATTGGTCACATAAGACAAATTTTGTGGGGTCAAGTAGGGAAATTTCCTTGAACCTTCTTCACATATTGCAATCAAGTACGGAGCACATGTTTGGCCATATATATCATGATCACATATTATGAGCAAAGATTTGATTTTTCTTTTCTCCAAATACTTTGCTACTTGTGTTTAAACTAATTGTCTTAATTAGTTAAGTCTTATTCATATGGTAAATGCATGACTTCACTCTCTATATAAACCAACTACACCCCAAGCATCATTATTCCTCACTAAGTATATCATCTATGTATATCTATATGTCATGGGGTTACACATATTACTACTAGCAAAGCTAAAACTCTTCAAAGCTACATCTCATGGTTTACACACACCCATCACCTTTTTGTTGTTAGGTCCTTGCATTCTTAAACTAGTTTCTAGCTTCAAGTCCTTTGGTCAAGTTTGGCATGACATGCTCCATTCTTTGAGGCTTTTCTGCTTCCAAACACGTCATATTATGACCGCCGCCGACGAACCAAGGCGCGGGAGGCTGCAGGCCTTGCGCTCGTTCTTCGAGCAGTTAATGCTTTCACCGAGGAATTATAATAGTGGACGGTTTGTCGATGCTGATGAGGAGAGTTTGCGTTCACTCGTGATGATACCATTCTAATGCATGAAAATGAAGAGTTTTCTTGTTAAATGCTCCTACTTCCTTCATCTCTAAAACTTCATCTTTTACTTGTATTATTATTAACATGGTGAAGAGTTTGTATATACTCCGTATGTTTTCTTAAATATTTGTGTTGATAAGTTGTTGTAATAAAATGCGTAATTAAATAAATTCTTGCTTTATATAATGTGTAGAAATTTTGATGTATTCACTTTTCTATGAATCCAAGCCAAATGGATCCTACTCCATACATGTTATTTCAGTTATTGAGAGCCTTTTTTCTGGGCACATAGCTGAAATTTGAAAGTTAGATAAGCCACTATACACACAAACCCCAAGTTGAATACAACTTTATTTGCTTAATTAAAAATGTCTTTTTTTACAGAGTGGTGATGAATAAAATAAGGTGGAGAAGAGTGACTTATTTTAGGAGTAATTTAATATTTTATCATTACAAGTTTATTATTATAGTAAGAAACAAGCAACTTATTTTGGGACGGACAAAAAAAAACAGATAATTTAAAATGGGACAGAAGGAGTATATAGTACATAAAATCCTCCATTTCATTGAATTTTTAACTGCATAATATTCTCATAAACAACAATTCACTATAGGGTGTCGATTTCTTACCCCCAATAAATGAAATAAAATGTACACTTTTGTAGCTGCTAACAGTCATATTCTTCATAAATAATGACAATACTCTAAAAAAAAGGGGAGCTAAGCTTTTTTTTCCAACAAAAACCTATCGCTACAAGTATAATAAACACAATGTAACTTTCAACACAATACATGTAGTAATTCAAAATATATATAAAAAAAAAGGTGGAACATTTATAGGCAGCCCCACACTGAACTGTGAAAAAGGGGAGAAAAAAGACATAGTTTATAAATATTTACAGATTCTTCTGGTAATCAAAGTTCAACCTCGTGAAGATCCTCACCAGAACTGCCACTTGTTCTCAACCCATCCATATTGTCGTTGGGCATCATGAACGATGAAGACGGAGGCACAATACCCAACACCTCTCCCAACGGTTTCGCAGTTTGATGATGATGATGAGGTGGGGCTGCCACTGCAGCCTCGCTGAAACTTCCGCTCCACGAGGCGGTCCGCCGCGTGTGTCCCGGGAAGGAGCCGGGCCTCGGAACGGCGGCGTTGTTCGAGAGATTCCCGACACTTCCGAACCTTTGGATGTTCGTGGCGTCTGATGATGATGTGGCGGGGGACGTGAAAGAATCGAGGTGGTTTTCGGCACGGGAGCCATCTTGTGTAGCGCTGTCGGTGGCGGTGCCGTTGGCGGCAAACTGTTCGGAAGAGACAGGAACTGGTGCGGGGACGAAAAACTTTTTGGCGGCGGGATTTGCCGGTTTGGTGGTGGAAGAAACGGAGGGTGAATGGAACAAATTGGTTGCATTACCACCACCTCTGTTGAAGGTATCCACATACCTGAAAGAGGGGAGACGAGGGCATTGTTGTCAATTTCACTAGTGAAATTGTGGTTGAATTTTCTAAATTGCTATACTTCCTCATTCCCTCCCATAAGAAGAGCCCACTTTGATGAGTCTACAACTTCTTAGTTCTAGTAAGGTACAAGTCCTACACACACACACACACACACACGTATATTTCTAAGCAAATTGAAAAATAGAACTCTTTTTGTCGGAAAACCAAACTTTTCATGGAACAGAGGAAGTAATGCATACTTACATAAAGTCATACTATGACCCAGGCTCTATTTGGGGCCCCTACGGCAATCCGTTCAATAAATTGACGGTTCCTACCCTCCTAACCCCCAGGCAAACCCCCCACCCTGGCCCGACCCGAACCCACCCCCCACCCCCACCCCCTTCAATNATAAACAAAAATGAATGAAGTGTTACTTTCATTAATGGGAAAATATGTAATAGGCTCAAAAGACTGACATGAAATAAAATGACACTTCCAATATCATTCCTAGGTATTCTTTTCTTTAATTTACTTGAGAAAAATTATTTTCAACAAAATCCAAGCCACAGCACAGCAAATTCAGTCATTTGGCCCAATTTTAACACCATCAAACAGGCTCTTAATTTTTCATTTTTGCTGTACGATTTTACGAATACTATTACCAAGTTTTGTTTAAAAAAAATACTGAATTGCAAATTATGTAATCTGAACATACCTTGACCGCACGTTTGTTCGGCTACGTGATGAGAACTGATTAGAAGTGGGTGGAAGTGGCGGAATTCCGGAATTACTGTCAGCAGAAGCTGGACTCTTCACTTCTGGACTTCCATTGCTTGAACCTTCACTCTTTAGAGCAGTCCGCAAGTTGTAATCTGGCGCTCCATTTTGAAATGACGCAATTGTTGGTGGCGGTGCAATTGTTGCTTCCTCAGGGGGTAAATCAGCCCCTTCCTCTACCCACCTTTTGAGCTTCTCATCGTAATAAAATTTATTTTGTTCACCCAATTTTGCCTACAGAAAGACAACACGAAGAACATATACTATTCATTGAGAGAAGAATATGTGGGGAATAAAGAGGTGAAACAAATTCACTGTTTGGTTAAGCTTGGAATGATTGAGGATTTGAGGATTAAGTAGTATAAATAATTCTTGAGATCCATTTTTGGTTTTCCCTTTGAAGAGAAATGGAAATTTTATGAATATTTTAATTTTGAACCATATTATGATGCCCCAAATTATGTAATGTCCATTGCTAATGGAGATAAAAGAGTCGTAATTGACAATGGTGAATAATAGACTAAATCAAAATGACACATAAAACTTCCTTTGCTTCTTACTTTCAATGAAGTTTTGGCCTTTGTGTAGTAAATGTATTAATGCATCGATGGGCCAACGGAAGTAGTCTCTCAGTACTTCACATGGGTAAGACTGTGTCCATATTGACCCCTTTCCACATCCCCCAACGAAGTTGGGTTGTTGCTACAATGCCCCCAAGGTTGACCCCATAAATGACAAATGTCTATGAATTTGTTCACATAGAAAGTGCAACCAAATGTGACAACAGACGATTGAGTGAACAAATTCAATATATATGGTGTCAAACTTGGGGGCATGGAAGCTTTTTCCTTCAATCTTTCTAATGTATCCACTTTTTCTTCCTTGCCCATAGGAATAAATAAACAATACCTAAGGACTGGTAGGAACATAGGACTTTTTTCCTCAACTTGAAGGAAAAATATTTCTAAAGGAGACAACCTTCTAACCTTCCAAAGGAGAAGAAAAACTTTTCCCTGCTAACAAACGACTGAATTGTGCAGAAAATCAAGTTTGAGGTCAAATACATATAGAAGATGCAAAGGAGAGTTAAGTGGCAACAACATCTTGCAGAATTAATTACCTGGCGGCCTTGGCGTGGCTTAAGGACTAGTTCGACTGTCTTCTGAAGGAATTGAGATCCAAAACTGAAGCGACTAAATCTCGATGTGCCTCCTCCAGGTGGATTTTCTTGTGAGTTAGTTGAGCTTGCAACTTTTGATGAGTCCATCTGGCCCTATACAGAGATAAAAATCTTCTGTAATCTCTAGTCAAGCACTAATGTCCTAATAAAATCCACTAATGCCAGTAAATTGAATAAAAGATACCTTAACCATACGCGTGGTAAAAAAAATTGAACTAGAGAATGAGTTGTCATCAGCTTTAAAATTTGTACTCCATCCCAAAAAACTGTCATGTTTCAAAAGATATTTATGCCCGAAAAAGTTTTATTTCAACAAAAGAATATACTTCTCATTGAATTTAATGTAATTTTTCCAATAAAACAATTGTTCCAACAAGTGTTTACAAAGAATTTGAAAACTTAAGTTTAATAGTTTATAGTAGTTGTCAAGACCTCTCAAACGGATGGAGTAATTTTTTTATGAATCAATCTGGCCTACTAGCCATAACTCCATAGTCCCTCCGTCCTTCAAAAGGTTCCATGTTGGAATCGACATTGTTATTAAAGAGGGGGAAATTGTGCGATTTAGAATTATGAAATTTTCCTTTGTGTATGGAACCGTTTTAAGGAATAAAGGAAGTATTAATCTTTGCACAGGAAAAGTCTACCTTCCTAACTATGATTCTTTCTCAGATGCTCATCCATTTGATATTCAATAAATGGAATACGATATGGAAGTTTGGCTGAGAGGTACCATGGCAGGTGACTCAGGGTCTCAAAAGTCAGATGGGTACAAGGTACTTTCGCTGGCTTCAATTCTAATGAGTTGGGGTACCAAAGTGTTACATAAATATGTTAAGATGCCAAAACATTACAATACGAATACTTAAGATACCATTTATATATCCGTTTTAATTTATGTTACACCCACTATGCAGATGTGAGATTGCAAACCTGTAGGGAACTTCTACCAAAGTCAGGTTCTGAAATGCTTCTGTTGTGAATTGTCTTTCTACTGCTGCTATTAGCTGCCCGTTCATTGATGGGCTCCATGGATGTTGAAGGTACTAAGGATGACATTGCCATTGTCGATTGGCTGTTGGGGACTCTGGGTCCTACAGGCTGATGAAAATATTCACTTGAGGGTGAATTGATACTCGAAGGTGCAGGTGGTGGTGGGTTCCCAAGACCAACACGCTGTGCAGTAGTGTCAAAAAGGTTAAGCAATTTGCCCACCAACTTCCCTGGGGCTAAATTTGCAGAGAAACCTCCCTATACATATATAAAGAGAACTCAATCAGAGACTCAGAGTTATCTTTGAAAAGAGAATAATGAATGTTCCGATAAAGGGCTAAAGGCTATAGAAAAATCAAGGCACCTGCTGGTGAGTTCTTATCCTTTCTTCCAGAGCTGATGATAGTTGTCTCAATGTTTCAACTTCAGGAGCTCGACCGTTTTTTAGTGATTTCAATAATGCTTGAGTGTACCTGAATCAAATTAAAAAATGGTGAGCAACAGCAATAAAGTTAAATACTCCATATTAAAATATGAAAAATATTTTTTTAGTACAAAGAAACAATAATAACAATAATAGCAATAGTAATAATATACGGAGTATTAAGCAACTGATAGCTTGCTCACATACTTAAGTGCATCGGATATCTTCCCAACTTCGGCCAACATGTAAGCATACACAAGCTTGTACGGTTGAAAGGGAAGAAGAATAAACTGGGAGTTCCCAAGCAACTTTGAGTATTCATAAAATTCAGTTCTCTATCCAAATGTGCAATCAAATAGATCAATACAGTGAATACACCAATATATATGAGTCACAAATTACTACGATAACAGCAGAATTAAAACCTTCAGTAATTACTTAATCATTGAGTAAGCACAAAAACAACATTCAGTGGATCACAAGTAAAACCTGAATGGCTTCAGGATTAGCATAAGTTCGTGGGAATTTCCAGTGATCTGCACCAACAAGACACAACCTAGCAGTGTCTGAATATTGCTCAAAGTTTGCCTCTGCCACCAGATAACAAATATGCGCGGCAACTATCTGAATTGCATGTTTTAAGAGTATATTCAGTTAGGTTGAAAAAATATCATCAAGAGCAAGTGACAAGTTAGACAGGTCCAAGGGTGAAGCATACATCATTTCTCTCTTGATACAAACAATCTCCCAGGTGAGTGAGCACCAGCTCGTCATTCTTTGTTCTATTAGCAGTTATCACTGCCAAATTCTCCTCCCAATGGTCCAACATGCCATTTCCACCAAACTAGAAGAAAAGTGAACACCAAAGCAACAAATCCAATCAACTCAACCAAATATATTCAATTTATGAGCCGATCACAATTCTCACCTTAACGCTTGGGGAAGATATAAGGGTCTTGCTGAGGGTCCCACACTGACACTTGGGAAAGAATTAAGGGTCTATTAGGCTGGAGGGTTTTGGTGGGGTCTGGAACAGAAGCCTTTAAAGGGTTTACTGGGTTAGTCTTAATCTTGAGAAATAGAAAGTCTCTACAACGAAGACGACAACAACAACAACAACAACAACAAAACCTTATATCCCAAGAAACTTGGGGTCAGCTACATACTCAATTTATGAGCCGATCACAATTCTCACCTTAACGCTTGGGGAAGATATAAGGGTCTTGCTGGGGTTCCACACTGACACTTGGGAAAGAATTAAGGGTCTGTTTGGCTGGAGGGTTTTGGTGGGTCTGGAACAGAAGGCACTAAAGGGCTTACTGGGTTAGTCTTAATCTTGAGAAATAGAATGTTTCTACGACAACAACTGCAACAACAACAACAAAACCTTATATCCCAAGTAACTTGGGGTTAGCAACATAAACAAAGAGGAGAATCACATTTGATCATTCACATAAATATTTTCTCGCTAATTCTCTCCATTATACTCTTGTCCAAATTCAGATAAGATAAAATGAATGAAATGTGATAACATTAAATGATCATGTATTACTTTAATCCTTCAATTTTTTATAACAATACACACACACCCACATGTGTGTGTGCGCGCGCGCTCATGTATACACACATATACTCCCTATGTTGGATTTCCCGAATTAATCTTCTCATTTCCTTTAAGAAAAGAATTTTTTGGTTCACATCCCTTCTCTCTCATACATATTTCAACCACAAAATTTCACCTCTTAAACCCTGTGTAAAAAGCAAAGGGGAGGATTAAATACGGACGGAGTGTGTGTGTGTAGAGAGAGAGAGAGAGAGAGACTACACCCTTCAAAGCCTTCCCCCCATCCAAATACACCCTAAGGCCGCTAAGAGGACATCAAGCTATGAATAAAGAAGAAATGCATACATGTGGAGTCTGTTGAGGGACATATGAAGCACCAGCCATGACCCCTTCAGACATCGTTTCAGTAGAAAAGACGGCAGCTGGCTGTCCAGCAATTAGTAGGCATAAAGTCCTCAATGGTGACCCCACTACTAACTGTCTAAGTGCCATCTGCTTAACAGTATCAGCATAGAACTGCAATGAAAGATAACAAAATGTCAAGGGAAAAGAAGTATATAGAGATCCACACCTTGCTTTTTTGGTTTACTTTTTCCAAAGGTAGGTATGTGTGATGATAACTGACCTGATCACCAAGTTGTGCAGCAAGAACAAGAGCAGGACCCCACAAATGACCCTCTTGTGCACATTGTAGTGCTTCTGTCTTTCTGCCAGAAACCAAAAGACCTTGAACCGCTGCAGCAGTAACCTAAAGCATATATATTGGGAAATAGTTTACGATGAAGAGTGCCAATTAAGAAAATAGTAAAATGTATCCTGAAAGCTAGACTGATAGTTTACGCCAAAGTTGTACCTGCATCTGTGCTTCAGAGGGCAATTGCTGCACGCATTGAGTACCACCGCCATATTGGTTGAGTTGCACACTCCTTTGAGCAGATGCAAATAATTTAGCAACTGTTGTTTCTGGAGCATCACTTTCCTGCTATTTAGTAAACCCACCTTAGCCCCAAATGGATCGAGAATACACAATGGTTTTTTTTAATTAAAGTAACAAGTGCCTGAATCAGCAGAAAGAATATTATAAACAAGTACTTTGACATCATAATTCAAAAAATAAGCCATGCACTTCTACTAACCAAACAGACTTTTACTAACCAAACATAACTGGACACAAGAATTGTATCTATATGTTTTACACTGATACTTCTTTATTTGGTAGATACATTGTTCTGAATGTGTATCGATGTATATGATATTAAACCCTAATTTAAAAGTAATCACATGTTTTATGAATGCACAATTACGGGATGTTACCTTAACTTTAGCATCAGTGCCAAAAGGGGAACGGAGTTTTCCATAATGCTGGCAAGCAATTTTTAACAGAGATAGAAGCAACCTCAAAACTTCGGCTTTCCTGTAGTCTAAATCAGGAGATCCTGAATTTACAATCCTGTCATCAATCCATTTATTTAATTCCTTACTGCCAACACTTCCCCCTACTAGTGGGCCAGGGAAGGATTGTCGGCATAAAGTTTGGAAATAACTGCACTTGCCAGTCCCAACATTTGAATCTGCTCTCTCAGTCACAATGTCCATCAAATCAACCACGGATATGGAACGTCCTATGGGATTCTTCACAGAATATACATAAAAGCTTTTCAACATTCCATGCCAGAAAGTCAACAAAAGTAATCTGGAAACAGAACAAACTAATACCACCAAAAAAATTTAAAACGGTCAAGGGACTAACCTCATTTCCAAATGAGTTGCTTCCCATTGAATTATTTTCTTTCATCAAAATAAGCTTCCCACCAAAGCCAAATGTAACCAAGGCATGTGGGGGGCGCCCTGCAGATGACCTTTCTGCATTGGGAGTATAAGCCAACTGCTGGGTGCTTTGAAATGGTTGCTGTACAAAGCTAAATGAATTTTGATTCCTAAAATATTCACTTGAGGAATGCTTGAGATCATTTTGGTCAAAATTTGGTTGATTGAATTGTTGATTGAAGCCTCCGCCGGAAACAATGCCATGAGACCTCCCTGGTAATGGAAACTCACTTTGACTTCCATTTGCATTCCCGTGTTGCAAACTTGTTTCCTCATAACTATGAGATATCTGATGAGTGAACTGGTTGGTAGCAGTGTAATCATGACCATAGTTCCCATCAAATTGCTGGTTTGCCCTGTATTCTTGTGAAGGCTCACTCTTAGCAACAGACTGTGTGTGCCATGTACTAGGGGTCTTTTGATTGTAATGACCAAAAGACTCGGACAAGTTGTTACCTATTCCTTTACCACTAAACTGTTGAGCTCTATCACTATTAGTTTGTCCAAACGCTCCTTGCATCATTTGTTCACTGTTTTGTGAAAAAGATGGCATGGACGAAGCATGACCATTCTGATTTAGCTGATTCTGTGGTTCAATGGTAGATGACTGAGAAGATTTATCATATGTGTCTAGAGAGCGCCATTCCATAGCGATTGTATCATAGTACCACCCTGGGTAGTTTTGATCAAATATCATATGAGATGGGTAGCCATTGTTCGCTTGCAAGGCCTGATTCCAATTCGTCACAGTCTGGGTTGGATCATTAGCTTGAGAATACTGATTCCAAGTGGAGACGTTTGCAGTTGTCCCGCTTTCTGTTTCAGTCCCCACGACAGACTGAGCAGTTTGCTGCAGATATGAAACCTCTGACTTCCCATTGGGCCAACCGGCTTGCTGCGATGTAGGGTCAATGCTCCCTTGTAGATTACCTCCTGCATTATAACTGTCCACTTGATACCACCCCCCAGTATTGGGATCATAACTCCATCCTGGATAAAGATTTTCCCAATACTGACTGCTGTTCATATTCGAAGCGTCCACCGCTTCCAGCTGATTTTGTGGATGAGAATTTGAAGCATTTAAATATGAAAAACCAGAGACTTGGTGAGCCGATACACTATGAGATTCAGCATTCATATTTCCGTCAACACTACCAATTGCATCACCTGAACTATCCTTCAGTTCGCTGAAAAAGTCAGAATAAGATCCAAAACCCAAATCACTATTTGAATCCTGGCATGCAGTAAAAGCACTCCATCCCACCTCCTTCACACCTGACTGCCCAGATCCACTGCTCTTATCAACAGTTGTGTTGGAAGTAGTGTCATCTGGAGAAACACCATTACTACATTCATCCACATTATCAAGACCAGCCGAAGAGTGTGCGACTGATGATGCAGTTTTCTTCTCTACCTTTTCCTCCACTGACAACCCCGGTTTAACATCATCATGAATCACCTCTCTTTCATCCCCACCGTCTCCAATCCCGGTTTCCCAACCATCTGTCTCATTGTTTGCATTCTCATTGGCATCACTTAGTGTCAAATTTGCAAAAGCCTTAACCTCATCCGATTCATTCCCATCCAAACTCACCTCACCTTCCGGCAGTGTCACAGGGTTGAAATTCCCATCGTCATCCTCATTCACCAATTTGTCGAAGAAATCTTCGTCCGTCTGATCTTCCGCCAAAATTGGAGGATTCGAAGCCATATGTTCAATTCCAACCCCGCTCCGAATCCAAAAAAAAACACTCGAATTCCGAGCTAACCTCGATCAGATCCGAGCTCAAAATCCAACGGAGCGCACCGACAAAATCCTCACGGAACGAGATCTAGGGTTCTCCAAGTTCTTCCCGAACAAATTTTCAGAAATTCCCAAAAAACAAAAATTGCTCGCTCAAATCAAATGACCATATTTGAAATCCAAAATCCAAAACAAAACAAGAATCATACGGAACACGTGAACTGCTTAACTTTACAGATCGAAACGTGTGTTACCTCTGCGATTGCAAATCCGGCGACCTGTGTATCATTCATTCATTCATTCATTCATTCCTCCATCAACATCATCATCATCATCATCTACACATGCATGTATGTATGTATCTAATGGACAGAGGCAGAGTCAGACGAAGGACAACTCTGTTTCGCTCAGGGATCTCAACTCTCCTCCACCTTAACAACCCAAACGCCATTTTTTCTTTTCTTTTCTCTTTTTATCTTCTTTTAATTTCTGGGGAGTTTGTATCATAAGTTAAACCATTTTAATATAGTTTTACATTGAAATCGATTATTCGGGGTGTTTCGGTGTCCCACCCGTAAAATTTACCGTTCCTACCCTCTAATCTAACTTCTAGTAAACTCCTCACTCCTCCCCGAATCGAAACATCCCCTCACTCCCTTCAGTTCCACCTCACAAGTTGATTATGATTTTGGAATCAAATTTTTATTACTCCCTTCGTCCTATATCTTTCTTCCCGTTGCGCAAAACGAAGAAAAATCCCAAGTTTTTTCAATCTATTTTATTTAAATATTGGTATAGAAATAAAAAATAAAACATACATATTTAAAAACTACATCAAAAGTTCAACAAAACAAGTAGTGACAAGAATATTTTATTTTATCATATAGGCCATGAAAAAATACAAATAAATATAAATTCCCGTGAAGTTGGAATAATGCTCTGGGAAGAAAGTTTTAGGACGGAGGGAGTATATTGTTATCATAATAAAGTTTTCATTTCTTTTTTTATTCATTCTAAAATAAATTTTTATTTCATTTAATATAAATATTTAGTACTATATTTTACTTTTCTAAAGTATTTTAAAAC
Organism: Cuscuta campestris; assembly: GCA_900332095.2. Lineage (NCBI taxonomy): Eukaryota > Viridiplantae > Streptophyta > Magnoliopsida > Solanales > Convolvulaceae > Cuscuta > Cuscuta campestris. Next base: position 717,845 of record OOIL02006793.1, on the reverse strand, counting down.
TTCTAAGCGAAAATTTGAAAGAAGAAAATTAATAAATTTCCACTTTTAGTTGATGTATGTCATGTATCTAGTGAATGTTAATTTTGTTTGGGTATTAATTGCAGTAAAGTTTGACCTGCATCATAAAACACAATGAATGATCATCACTTGTCAACTCCTTTTGGAATCAATCCATTAGTGATTACCCATAAAATAAATACCGAATTTGGTGTGATTTATTTTGGAATGTTGCTAAATTCACACTCAAATTTGTTGTATCCACACATTTCATCTATAAAAAGTTGTTGTTAGATACCTAAATTTTGTAGTAAAAACTTTTAGAACTCATCATTTTTCAAATATACTCCAAGGTAACTTACAATATCAAAACCTCAATTCGGAGAGACTTTCCGTCCATTCCCGTCATATATACTTACTATGTTATCTTTTCATTAGAGTATAAACGGATATTAATCGGATCGAATGTGTCAGTACCAGATTCGTATCCGTTTATTTTTATCGGATATCGAATTCGGATACGAATCTTGACGGATACTAAAAATCAAAACTGTATCCACATTGGTTGGATATTGGTCAGATATTGGATATATCTGTATCCGTTTCCAAATTTTTAAGTTAAATTGAAAAATACTTTAATTTCTAACTAAATTAAAGTCAAAATATTATTTATTCAATTGTAATTTATTACGGAGTAATTTTTTCTTATTTTTTATAATTTATAATATTCTACAACAACTCCGTATGGTAAAAAATATCACAATAGACATACACATATTTTTTTATGTGTCTACACATATAATTATATGAAAATCATTGCAACCAAACCAAAAATATGGTATACCTCGAGGTCTTTAAAAAAATATAGATTTAAAAACACTTTGAAGTGTTCACTTTTAAATCTAAATCTAAGAATTATCATTACCAAATACTACCTCCGTCCCATTGTCTTTGTACACATTTGACTTTTGGAACTGTTCATCTAAGTACTTTGACTCATAAAATTCTCTTAATGTGTAAGCCTAAAAATAGTCATGTGTGATCTTGTTTGATTCGTCTTAACATATAGATTATTAATATATAATTTGTATAATTTTTTAATATACAAATTACAAGATAAAATGAATTAAAGAAGTGCATTGGATGGTGTGCCAAAAGGTAAGTGGACAAACACAGTGGGACGGAGGGAGTATTAAATATTAAATTATTTATTTTACTTTGATTTTAGGGTCTATAGTGTTAAAAAAGCGAATTACATGTATTTTCACAATTTCATTTAAAAATACTCCCTCTGTTTCAAAAACACTTCCTCTTTCATTTTTCCCACTTCCAACAAAACACTTCCAGTTTATATTAAAAAATCATTTTTACCCTTATTTTTTCATACCCTACCTATCATACTTATTCTCTAATAATCTATCCATCACATCTTACTTTTACCCATTACATCAGGGGTAAAATTGGAAATCAACTATAATTTAACATTTCCTTATTTTTGCCCCAAATCAAAATGGGAAGTTTTTTTGCAAACGGAGGGAGTATTACATTAAAAATAATTTATAGGATTGAAGAAAATTTTGTTTGACCTCGTACATCGCACAAGTTAAAATACTACTCCGGTAGTATGTTAATAAAAATGTCTATAAACTAAAATGAGACTTCATTGTGTTTTACTCCATTAGTTAGTACAGTAAACAATTAATGACATGTATAAAAAAAAAAATTGGTGCAATTACAATTTTTGAAGTAATATCCCAAAGAAAATCATATTCAAATATGGGCCCAATCAATCTTCAATGCCCATCAAATTCAAGATGAATTTTGGACACAATGAACACAAGTGTCAACATGCTTAAGGTTGTTTTCCCCTATCAAAGTTGGCATTGTCTCTTACAACTTCCACAAATTGATCTCGAGAAAGAAAAAAAAGACATTTAAAAAGTTGATCAATTTCTTGATTTTCTCCTCTCAATTGAAAAAAAAAACATAACCAAAAAGAACAAATTGTCAGCAAAAAGAACCCAACTTTGCTTCCAAAATTTCTCATCCCAACTCAAAACAAAACAACAATGCTGCATGTGGTTTTACTCTTTTGCCCCTGTATTCAACCTCTTCTTCTTTGACTGGTCTTTCTTAATACCCGGCCGCCGGCGCCGGGAAGTTGAGATCCATCAGAACCATTTGATCACTGTCCTGAATCGATTCCACCAAGCTCTCTTCCAGCTCCGAAGAGCAGGAACCCGAACTCGACCCGAATGCGTGCGATCTTTTGTGCCCGCCGAGCGCTTGACCCGACCCGAAAACCTTCCCGCAAAACGGACACTCATGAACTCTGTGGCCGCCGCCGTCATCGGCCGCCGCCGCTGCCGCCTTCATCTTGTTTCTGTGAACTGTTCTGTGGCTGCCCAGCGCCTGCGAGCACTTGAACACTCTGTCACAAATCTCACACCGGAAATCCTCTTTGATCTTCGGCCTCTTTCTCCCCTGTTTCTCCGCCGGGCAGTCATCGGATCCTCCCCAGACGCCATTGGACAGCAAGAGAAGACACCAAGCCCCGTTTTCTTCATCGCACAAAGACCCAGATTCCGTTTCATCACCATCGTCGTCCTCTTCGACGAACAGCCCGCGGGCTCTCTTGGATCTAATAATTCCCCGATCAGCAGATCGGCTGAGGTCGCCGGAATCTTGATTCTGCGGCGGCGTCTTGGGCGGGACGGGAAGAGGAGCCAAATGCGAGCGCATGTGGCCTCCGAGAGCCTTCCCGCTGGCGAATTGCTTGCCGCAAAGCTTGCAGAACTTTGGGATCATCATCATCATCTCCATACGCATTCTTGATCTTCTTTAATTTCTTCTTCTTCTTCTTCAAATCAAAGATAGGAATAATAATGATAATGATAATAATAGTAATAAGAGTGAGCTGTGAGCAGAGGAATGAAAGCAATTGAGCTAAGAAAGTGTAGAGAGGGAGTGGGAATTGAAGCTTTAGAAGAGGAGAAGTAATTGACAAGCTTTCCCATCCTTTCAGCCACCAAAGATGCAATCTTGCCAATCTATATTTTAATACTCCTATTTAATTACTCTCTCATTTACACACAAAAATAAATCACTATTTAAATTTCATTACAACTTTAAAAATTATTGAAAAAAAATAAAAATGTACATTAGGTATTTATTTAGAAAAGAGAAAAATCTTGTGTGTAGCATCTCTTTTTAGGTGAAAATGAGGTAAGTACAAAGTTTTTTTTATGACACTACAAAAGGAAAGAATTAATATGCACGGAGTAATTTTTTTGATAAACATGTATTACCAAAAGATATAGAGTAAGTTTTAAGAAGTTACTTAAAATAGGAGCAAAACATAGATCTTATCTTAAAATATGAACGATATGTTTTTATTTCAAAATAGGAATATTACATTGTGATAATGTGACACTAAATGTTATCATTTCATAGTGTTTTTTAATCTTATACGTTAGCATTATAGATATTATAGGTTTTGTTTAATTTTGAGAATAAAAGCACTTAGGTTTTGTTAGTTTTCTGTTTTATGTTTTAATTCTATTTCGATTCTTTTTCCTAAGTTTTTAAGAATAATTAGTGCTGGATAATATTTATCTGAATTGAATTAAAAGTAATGTATTGAATTGTAATTTTAAATTAAGCAATTAAGCAGGAGCGAGGAGTATTACACATTTTTTGTATACTATTAACCCTATTACAGTGCAACATATGTCTTTACGTACTTTTTCAATTTAATAAAGCACAAACCATCAATACTCTCACCGCGGTTCAATTATGTGACCTTCAGTTCTATTTGGGAGAGTAACGTAGTTTATGTCTTTTGAATGCAATTCTGCAGGAAAAATATTCTACAAATTCGATTATTTGGAAAGAGTCATACGTATACGGTACTGATTAAGTAATGTAAGTTATTTAGAAAGAGTCATAAAAAGAGTCACATAAAGTTATGCAATTCGACTATAATTCTATATGAAAAAATATTTTAGGAGTACAATTATTTGGAAAGAGTCACAATAGTACTTATTATGTGGTGCTCATTGCAATGTAAGGACTAAATTAAAGAAGGTGTTTGTTAGTGAGGAAAGTGCTCCGTAATAGCTTTTGATAGAAAGAGTGTAAAACAATTCTATGGTTTGGTATAGCATTTTGACCAAATTAAGAAGACGAATAGTCCAATAAGATGGTTTCTCCTAATTTTTAGATGGAAACTGCATGATTTTGGATATAGTTCAAGAAAGAAACTTATAGGGGAGAAAGAGTTACTATAGTACACACTACATTTCAGTTTTAATTATTTGTTTCTTATTTACATAGTCAAAATTTTAACCACGTCCTTGACCCACTTTTACTACGTATTTGAAAACTAACATAATCTTGTCGCATCTTATTTTGTAAAACTTTAAATGTAGTTTTTAAATATATAAATTTAATTTTTTTTAATTGTTTACTAATTTTTAAATAAATTTAGCCAAAACTCATAAACAACAAATAACTCTTTTTGGGGCGGAGAGAGTATATATAAATCACGAGGAATAGTAGACTTACTGACTTACACGATTCCAAATTGGGTAACTTCGTGACACATGCAATTTTAATTCGGGCACCTGCAATGCTCATTTCAAAAAATAAGTGATTCTTACTTCTCATAATTTCCCCATAAACCCCCAGCCCCTACCCCTGCAATTGCACTACTTAAGTTTGTTTACGTTATATTTTGGTTAAAATTTTGACTTTGGAAAGTCAATAAAACTAATGGGGGTGCAATTGCTAAAAATGATGACACATGCGTTTTGTGTGTGTCCATTCACAATATATTTGTGATTGCATTAAACGTAATTTAGCTAGGAAAACAGTACACTATTGCATAGAAACGTGGGAAAATTTATATGGATGGATGATCATTTTACTTTTTATAACAAGTTTCATTTTGGTCACTTTTAAAAAAATGTTTCAATTTGGTCACCATTTTGATTTCATTCACTTAATTTAATTTGGTCATCTAAATATGATTTGGGTAAATTTATACTCTAAAAACGATAAAGGAAGAACATATGTCCATTTTATACCTATTTATTTATTTAAATAAAATGTACAGAATTTAATATTATTTATTGACTAAAAAAGGTTCTATATAACTACTCCGTACTAGTTTTTTAATTGTGTCAATATGTTTTTGAAATTGTTTTTTTAATTTAAATTTCTCCCTTTACATAGATATGTTTTTTTTTCATTCACTCTCTAGAGCTGTTTACTCAAGCTCATAAAACTCGGACACAAATGAGTACAACATTAACAAGTTGCATACTCCACTCGTGCCATAAAAAGGTCCACATTTCATATTTTGATAATTCTAGATACAACAAGTTTTTGTTAATAAAAAAAAATAACTATGGCTCATTTTATTTATCTCTTCTATGCACTACTTCGAAGTATGAACGAAACATTATTTTGTAAAAGTAAAAAGGGAGACTATGTTTTGTAATAAAAATAGTCAATGAGAATGATAGATTATAAGTGCTAGATTTCCTTTTCCACTAACAAGGAGTGTAAATTAAAGTCAAAATTTGATAATAATCAACCGTTAATTGCTCAAATACGTCCCAAAAAAGTACTCTAATTGTTAGCGTTTCAATATTTACGGTTAATTTTGTCTTGCTAGGTCTAGAATGATACTCAGTAATATTTTACGAATACAAAAATAAATAAATAAGTATTAAAAATATTATCCAAAACTCAAACGTCAATTGAAAAAATTATTTAAAAAAATTGAAAAAATTATTTCCAAAATAAGGTCTAAGTAAGGAGAGATTTCTCCAAATCGTAATCATTGTGATAATGATCAAAAACTTCATTTCCTTTAGCCCAAAGAACAAAGTAGAGGCCGGTGAACATGAGAAACATGCCTGCAAGGCTTAAAAAAACAAAAATGAGTAATTAGTTTTGGGTAAATGAAATGAAATCAAACACACTTTCTTTTCCTATTAAATATCAACCGCTCTTTATTTGTGATGTGTTAACTTTGAAATGATGATTTAATGAAAATTACTCCATCTGTCTGAATTTTCATTTTACAATGTTACCGAAATTATTTTCAAGACAACTTATTTGAGAATTGAGATGAAATAAAAAATAAATTTACATATTTAAAAAATTTATCAAAAGTTCTACGAAATAAGATGTGACATGAATGTATTATTTTATCAAATGAGTAATGAAAATATAATATAGAAGGAAAGTGAATAATATTAATTATGTTTGACCTAGTGAAAAGTAGACAAAAAACTTAAATAATTTGGGACAAACGGGTTACCATTTTAGATTTTAGAACTCATACTAATTCTTTACTTGAGATGTGTGTGTGTATGTATGTATGTATACCTTCCCAAAGTAATGGAGTCTCCTAAGGTGATGACAGAGAGTAGAATGGAAATGACAGTTCCAACAGGACCGAAAACAGCCACCATTACTGGCCCTCTTTTCTTCATCGCCCATGCATTAAAGCTTGTGGACGCCCCACTTATGCACCCCGCCTGCACTTTTTATATACATATATATATATATATATATATATACGTGCATTGCATGCATGCATGCATGGTTCAATATTTATATGTTCATATTCTTTCTATGTGTGGGTTTTTATACTCTCTCGTTTGGATTTAATCTTCTCATTTGACTTTTCTTGGTCAAAATTTGTAAGTTTTTACACCTTGATATGCGGAAAAAGTACATTGCATTTCGATATAAGTGTGATATCAATAGTTTTCCTTTGAAACGTAGTTTTGAAATATTAAAGTTTTATAAAATGTATTTATGCATAAATATCGACATGAATGAAGTGAAAGTAGTGTTAAATTAAAGAGAGTAAAAAACGAAATGAGAAGATTAAATCTAGATGGAGGGAGTATATGGCTTAAGTATCATACATACCAATAATGAAAAACCGAGGAGGTTTTGGATGTTGGTCTTTGACAAACCAATCTCTACTCTGTGCTCTTGAATGAGCTGGACGATTACGGTGAACAACATCCCCATCAACGATGTAATTGCGGATATTGTGATTGGTGAAGGGAAATCTCCCAATGTTGCAGCCTGCATGCAGACGTTATTGCGAATCCATTCAAACTCTACGTCCTTTAGTTTAATTAATTAACCAACTCAACCAAAAAGCTCATATTGAACTTTTGGTAATTAAGCTAGGGTTTTCATGTGCCCGTACGTGCATGCATACCTGCAAGACGATAACGCTTGATAATGTGAAAACACCGGTGATCAGGTAGACGGAGCCAGTGATCTTTGCAAAGTTGTCGCATGATGGCATCGAAAAGTGAGATTGCATGTTCGATGATGATGATGATGATGATGAAGTTAGAATGTGGTGATGATCATAGTCTCCTTGCATGAGAGTCATGAGTGCAGCTCCCATGACACAAAATATTGTGCCTGCAATTTTGGCTCTGCTATACATGCTGCTCAAATGCACCTTCTCCAGTCTGCATGAGATTAATTTCGCACGTCGAAACTTTGAAAAGAAGAAAAAAATAATGAGTATATATATAAGCTCTTGAGTTGAATAGATACAGATACCTGAAAGCCCATGCGAGGAAAAATATGAGTCCCGGGGCGAGATTGGGCATAGCAGTGGCAATTGCAGGTGAGGTGAGATGAATTCCTTTCATTTGGAGTGATTGGAACAATGTCACCCTGCAACAATTAAATTAATTAAATGTACACATGCACCAAGATATGATATATGGGCTATAATTCATTTAATTTTTCTAATATAATTTGCTTGATTTTATTAAAACATTTTTTATAAAGAAATACTATGGATGAGTAGTATTCTTATTATACATTACCCCCCAAAAGAGATCAAGAGAAGCTGAATCCATAGTTTCATGCTCAGCCTTTTAGGCCATTGGTGCCTGCAGGAACATGAACAACAATAACTTCATCCGAGAAACGTTTTCTGAGAAATTTCAGAAAACGTTTCCTAAAAAACAAAAAAAATGAAACGGGGACAATGGCGGAGGCAATGAATGCGGTAGCTAGCTAGGGCACTGGGCACGTGCCCCCGGAGGACATAAGCGTCCGCCTCACGATTTCTGTGAGGCGGTATACGGTGCCTCGAGAACGCAATTCTGCCTCCGCCACCGGATATATACATACATACATACATACATACATACATATATATATATATATATATATGTATGTCTGTGTGTGTGTGTGTGTATATATATATATATATATATATATATATAAAATGTCAAAATACCTTTCAAGAAGGAAGGAGAGGGGGGCAAGAACAAGAAAAGTGGCAAAAGTGGACAAGATGATTAGAGAAGAAGGCTGAAACCCTAAGAGCATCAAATAACTCTGCACCACAGAGTTCCCTGCATAAAGAAACTGCACCCCTATCAACCCTCCCACCATTATCATCTCTTCCACTGCTTCTCTATTTGGAATTCCCATCTTTTTTTTTCATTCATTCACTCATTCATTCATTCATTCATCAAATGAGTTAATATTCTTCTTCAAATTTTAAATTTTGATTTTTTTAAAAAATAAAAATATGTATTGAATTTTTGTTTGTAAAATATAAGAATCTCTTCGTGCATGTGTTTCAATATATCATCATGCATGAACCAGATTAAGAATTTTTTTTTTTTTTGCTTAATAAATTAAACATGAGATTCTTTCTCCGTGTTTTTCTTTGTTGGCCTAATATGTAGGCCAATCACTAGATAATGGTGCAGGGAAATTAATATACTCTATTGATTTCTCAGCAAAACCCAAAGTTTTTCTTGGGGGGTTAAAAGTTTGGCAGTGGAATGCAAAAATTTGGGAAAATATTAGATTCCTCACAAAAAGAAAGTTTTCAACTTTCTTTCTTCTTTTTTTTTCTTTTTTACTTGGATGGTAATCCTTTGCATTCTATTACTACCGTGGGAATGAAGGGCTTAGAGTGCATGCCTTGAAAATTTACCTTGTTCATTCGAATAATCAATTTTTTACCTTGTTTTATGGTTGGTACTAAAAAAAACTCTATTCTAAACACATTTCTTCAATTTAGAAAAAAAAAAAAATATAGCCAACTTTCATTTGATTTAATGTTCAAAAAATTTTAAACGAATTAAGTACTCCGTACGTTATTAAGTGTAAAAATAAAAAATATTACTCTGGTAGTAGGAACGGTAAGGTGATTTGACACGTTTTTAGATCTCAAATCATACTTAGATGAATTGAAACACCAATTTAACTTCATGTTCACTATTCACATGATTTAACTCTAACCATTTTATCAATTTTTGATACCAATTTGATAAAATAATAGTCATACCTCTATTGATTCAATTTTGAAATATACATAATATGGAGTATAATTCTTATTATTTTAATTTTACACCAATTTAAAAATATATTGAATTGAAATATTTTCAATCAAACATTTTAAACCAAAACAAAATGGGGACTGAATGCAATTTTTTTTTTTTTTGAACGGAGGGGAAAAAAGAAACATCAAATACAAACACTGGCATAGGCAGGCACCAATGTTTTGAGATGTGGAAAAGAACAGAGAGTATGGTCAGGCACAATCTTGAATATAAAAATCAATGTGTATAATGCAATATCCAAACAACACTCACTACCCTGGCTACATAGAGGAGGGGGGAGGGGGGGATCATTCTTTAGGTGTTCAACAAGTTATTGTTGCAGAATATTGCTGCAGTGATGACAAGCTCCATTTTCTTTCACAAGAAGTCGTCACCTTGGCACCGAAAGACCAAACTCTAGTTGAACAAACAAAAAAATTCACATCAGAAAACCATCCGATACAAGTGGGGGAGGGTGGGGTTATGGTATTATAGGATGGAAAGAAAGTTCACTTCATGCCGCAGAGAAAATAACTCAAATCTTTATATATTATGTTGTTCAGTGTTGACAAATAGGATTCCAAGTACAAAAACCATTTCTTCAGAGCTAAACTAAATCGAGCAATGCAGGGAAACTACTCTTATAATTTCCTCGAGGTTAAGATACATTCAAGTAGAGAGATGATCCACCAGAAACAGCAAAAATGATTCACGTTCCATCAATTTCATCTGGGAAAAGGAGAACTTTTTGTTACCAAACTATGCTTGTCAAACTAAATCAAAATCAGTTAAAATACATGCATGAAATCAGTAAACATCTGCTATGGATACAAGCAAGATTTAAAGTGAAACTGTGTATTAAACTTTATTCATCCCTCAAAAGAGTAAACTTTGTGTTTTACATCCAAAAGAATAGTACAAACTTGTAACTTAAGACAGATAATGAATGACCAAACTAAAGTACAATTAGCATGTAGAACGGGGTAGAAGATATACTAAACGCCTACAAAAACAGATACATTTCATTTAGGATGCTAACAAGCTTTCAAACTTCTGAATAAGACACTGAAGCATTTTTTGAGGATCTCTAATTGTCCCAGTATATTCTTTCATTCTTTTGGAAACTCATGTGCCTGCAGGAACCAAATATTCCAATCAGAATACCAGATAGCTCACCACTCTCACTCAAAAAAAATGCAGGGCAATTTTTTATTTAATCAAAGTGGTTCTTGAATATACTTGGTAACAATAATTTTGTAGTGATGAGAACTAAAGAGTTCTATCTTATTATATGGGTTCAAAATAGCAAAGATGTTACATAAACCGCTAAAGTTGGCAACAAAGCCATTTTAGAACACAATCGAATAAGTCAATTATGGTCACTTCTAACCTCAGCCACATAAATGGCTCCTTGCTGTATGGTTTCACCAAGGAGCAACTTTTTAGTTTTGAGCAAGGCACAACCACTACAAAACATGAAAATTAGCTAGTTTTAATGAGAAAGGACTCTTTTTTTAAGAAAAAGAGTATCAGACTCTTTTTATGGAGCAAAGAGATTATCATAGAAGAAACAGTGAAATGTTTTCCATGTGAACTCAGATGTTACCATACTCATAAAAGACCTACCTCAATATCACGAATATTTTCATGACAACAAACTATGACATGTATCATGTTCACAAACACATTGTACAAGTTCTCAATTCAGTAAATAATTTTTACTACCGAACGGCTACTAACCTGACAGTTTTTATTGAAAAAACAACTTTTGTAGAAGAGAGAATATCATAGAAGAAACATTTAAGCATTTTCTATAGGAACTCAGATGTTACCATACTGACACAAGGCCACAATCTTAGGAAAATTTTCATAACACACAACTATGACATGCATCATGTTCGCAAACACATTGTAAAGTTGTCAACTCAGAAAACAAAATTTTACTACCAAAAGACTACTAAGCGGGCAGTTTTAATTAGAAAAAAAACCAAATTTCATTTTCTCAAATTGTGAAAAGCAAAAGCTCACTTTCCCAGAGATAGACTCTAGAGATACAAACATAGCAAAGGCAGAAAGGCAGGATTTTTATAATAAAAAAATCCATGATTAAAAAAGAACATACTTTCTTTTGTAATTTGGGAGTAATAAAAGACATGCTAGAGGCCTGGAGAAGTGCAGCAGAGAGTACCCTGTGAAAGAGCCCTAGAATCCCGAGACGTTGAGCTGAGGCATGACGTCATCCTCGCCGTAGCAACGGCGCTGTGCAGCGGCAGCATCGATGCGGCGCATCCCAACTCCGACGGGCACCTATCATTCATCAATTCTTCACCGATCCATACAAAGCATTCATCAACTAATTCTACAACACATTAACATATAAGCGGAGAATATACCTAGAGAAGGAGAATGGTCGAAGCGGGGAGGAAGCGGATCTGGACGGGAGGGAGGAGGCGTGGAACGACGACGTCTTGGCCGATTGGAATTTGGGCTTAATCGCAGATCTGACAGACGAAAGAGAAGCTCGATTGATGATTCTGCTGCATCTGGAAGCCATTTTCGAGCAATCTGCAGAAGCTGAAATTGGAAGATTTGGATGTATTGAAGACGACGATGACGATGATGGGAGATCGAGGCTTATTTACTAGGGTTTAGGGTTTTACTTCAAAGAAGAGGCCCGTTTGGTTATTTCTTTGCTCAAAAGTGAATTTTCAATAGTTTCTATGTTTAATTATTTTAATAGATTTCAAGTATTTTAAAATTTATTTTTTTCAAAAAATAAACAATTTCATACGCTAGCATTAATTTAAAAATGTAGTTTCCAAATAAAGCTTTAATTACTATATGCATTTATGCGGATGAGCAAAAAAAGGTTTTGAACCCATTTGAAAAATGAGAAAGAGATTAAAGAAACTTGTTTATAATTCCATAGTTCTTAATATTTGAAATTTCTGAACCGATTAAAGAGAAAAATGAAGGATTCCACAATTAGATCCGATTTCTGATTTGGAGAATCAATTAAAGGTTCATTGGAATTTTTAGTAAATAAAACAATATATATTCTTCGTCTCTAAATTGATTGCATGGAAGCAAAAACAAAGAAAAAATCTATATTTTTTAATTAAATCTTCTTAAATAAAAATTAATATAAAAATAAAAACAAAAATTTGCACATTTAAAAAATAAAATTTGCATATTTATAACCGTAATATAAGTTTTCCTCTTGTAATTTTTTCTTTTGAAATAAAATATGGAGCATTCATCTTTATTAGATTGTATAAAAGGTCAATATAAAATTACTTCTAAATTACAAACAAAAGATTATAATGTACGAAATACATTGGATGATTGGTTAACCGAAGCAGAATTAACTGAACTAAAAAAATGATTAATGAACTTTTTCAGATTCATTTGGATTCACCATTTTTTGGTCAACCAAATTTTTTATTAACCAAAGGTTGGTTAATTAATAGTATTTCCGACACGAATTTGATTGACAATATTGCCGAATCAAAATACACAAAATCTGGTTAACGAGATATCGTAACTGATTTTGATAAGAAGAAGCAACAGATCCACATTTAGCTTTAAATAATTGGGCACATTAGCCTTATTATATGATCATCAAGTGTAATTGAACAAATATTACTCCCGTCCTCAAAAAAATGATACAGTTTCCTATATAAAAATTACAGAAACTTTTATTTATTTATATGTTTTTATAATTACACCCTCTATTTAAAAATTGACTTCACATTTACTATTTACAAAGTCAAAATTTATTCACTTTACTGGTCTATTTCATTGCCGTCTTGATAAAATAATATAGTCATATCACCTCTAATTTTATAAATCTTTTGATGTAATTTATCAGAAAAGAATATGTAATTTTTATTTTTAAATTTCACACAATTTTTCATATAAAATGATTTAAAAATAATTTCAATCAAACATCGTAATGCACAACAAGAAGATAATTTTTAGACGGTAGAAGTATTGGATAAAATAAAATATTCTTGTGAACTCTTATTTTAAAAGACTTTTGACATAGTTATTAAGTGTAAATTTTATTTTGTATTTCTATACTAATCTTTGAATAAAATAAATTGGAAAAAATTAAAATTTTGCTGCGCTTTGCTTAATGTTGCAAATATTTTGGGACAAAAGGAGTACATTATAGATTCAATAGTGCCAAAAAATTACAGTACTAAGGTCATGCTTTCTTTATCTGATCTAATTGGTTTTGATCTGATGAAAATAAATTCTGGCTGTTGATCTGAATATAGTTATATTTAAAACTATATTTATGAAGAAAGCTCTCATTTTGATGTGGGAATTTATGTCTTGAGGACAAGTTTGAGTGGTAAAACTTGAGTTGCCCTTACATTATCACATCAAATAAAGAACAGCATAAAAGGTCTATACGTAAGTAAATTCTTCTGTTTTCCGAGTTTGGCCCTCTAACTAATTGAAACCAAATTTGAATGGATAAATCCATTTTATCACCAAAACCTGACTTCAAAATCTGACGTCATGTGTTTCATAGACATGCATAGACTATTTGCGCGACCACGATAATGATTGTCTACACATATTTAGTTCCAATCTAGATGGTTTGTTAGATTTGGTTCCACCCGATGGAGCTAAATAAACATTATAGTAGAAAATAACCCAAACAAAAATTAAAATCGTCAATCCTAGAACCAAAATAACCCGACCGACGGGTAGAATCAATGAAACATTAATCTAGTGAAAAATAGTGACCCTAAAAAGTAAAATTGAAAGGGGTGAATTTCGCAAAAAAAAGGAGGAAAAAAGGAAGACAAGTGATAACCACCAAAGTACAAGAATGCACCAATTTCCTCCATAAACAAAACTATAGAGGGAGTGGTGCATTCTACAACTAATGCACCAACCAACCAAGTGAGAACTTTTTCACATTGACAATTTTAACCCGCTCTACAATGATAAATAAATAAAAATATACAAAAACTGCTCTATGCTATGCTAGAGAGAATCACAGTTTAGCATATTGGTTATTATTAGTTTTACATTCTAAAACGCCCCCTATTAGCCATGGTGATGGCTATTTACCTGTCAACGAAACCATATATTATGATTACTTCATTACCTCATAAGACAATGAAAGAAGAAGAAGTCTTGCTCTTAGGACTAGAGTGGAGGATGTTGAATGAACCTGATAAGACCAGTTATTTGTTTTTAACCTTTGGATGTAGGACCCCTATTGTGGCTTTTGACAACTTTGTCATGTGAAACAGAAGGGAGCTTTGGGAGGATCAGTGAGCTCTGCAAGCCTTCCAATAACTGCAAATCAGTAAGTTAATAAATGTCACCAATAAAAAAGTGGAAAGAAACAAAAAAAAATACCAAATGGCCAAATTTCGATTCATTATCGATTCATACAGTACATTACAACATTCTGCTTAAGAATAAAGAAGGTCAGGGGAGGGTGTGTAAAACAGCTTAAAGTAAGCCCAGCTTCATGTGGCAAGAACAAATAATCAAAGCACTGCAGATTTCAATGTAAAACACACACAAACGCACACACACACACAGATACGGAGTATAATAAAGAAAATGCTACCCGCTCCGTCCCTCCTCATTATTGTACATTTTTAAAACTGGATAAGGCATGGCCATTAATTAATTACGAACATCTTTCAAACTTATTTGTTGATTTTACAAAGTATATTATATGCGACTCCAGTACATGTTTTAACTAATTTAAGGCAATGAACTGACACTATAAACGCATACTCACCCTTGATGTTGGCTGAATCTTGCGGTTCGACCGGCGCGGTTCATTGATTTCAGAAGCTGCTGTGTTGCTCACCATTTCTTGTTTTGCTGACTTCCCACCGACAGTGGCAGAGTTTCCCCCGTTCGTCCGTTCAGATCTGTTCCTTAATCTTGAACCCTTTTTGGCAACAGGTTCAGCAGGAAAAGCCTTTGACTCAGCTACCTCTTCAGCACTGGGGCCAAATTTAACTGAACCTGAGTGACCTGAATCACTCATCTCGTGACTGGCATCACCAGAGGTCGTTGGAGTTGACCTCAAAAAGTTATCTTTCAAGATCTTGCTTGAAGTAGTGGGTGGTTTCCTAGATCTAAGCGGAGGCTTGGATTTTGATTCAGCCATGAACTTCTTCTCCTTTGGATCATCCATTTTGGAACTATTTCTCCATCCCCCAAAGCCTGATCTCGCTGGAATCCCATATTTTGCTGAATCATTTGTTGAACTGGCAATGGTGGTCTTAACACCCCCCCTGTTTGAATCATAATGTTTGCTTACGTCCATGAACTTCCTCTTTTTTCCAGGTGAAGGAACACCGAAAACTACTTTTGACCGTTGTTTTTGTAGTAACCCAGACCTCATCGTCCTGTGTGGGGCAGGTTTGGGCTTGCTATTTTCATTCCTCAGGCTACCAATATTAAATTTTCTTTCTTCCTCACTTAAAGGGATCAATTTCGGTTCTTCTTCAATTGTATCTAATTCTGGCATATCAATATTTGTGGTGACATTCGCCTTTTCCCTGCTCTCCTCGCTAGTAGCATTTCCCAACTTCATTCTCTTCTCCTTTGGGGTATCGCCCTACAAAACATATCCATCAAATACATAAAATTACTCCCTCTGTTCCTTAAAAAACAAATGGAGAATCTAAATTTTGTGGGCAGAATATGTTTAAAGTTCACATTTGTATGATACTCACCTGAGAAGACTGCTCTTTTCGAGTGAACCACTCAATCCACTCGCCATCCTTCCAAACGAGTCTAGGGCGAAGATTCCACACTCTAACGACAACATTATCTCCGCGAGCTGAAAAGAGCTCTTTTTCAGCAATCGTGCTTGAGGCTTATTTCTGTTGGAAAAATGTGTGTGTGTGTGACATACCTGGAAAATTGACAGTGAATGTAGTTTCATCCTTTTTGTTCTTCTCAATAATGATTCCTTCTCGCCAGCTTCAAATAAGTAGGCATTAGAATTGACCATAAAATTGACAAGGACAAAACCAAACATCAATTTTAGTCTGTTTCATGAAAAAAGAGTCCTCTTTCACAAGTCTCGACATGTTTTTATCACATAAAAGGGTCAAACTTAAAAGAAAATATGTCAGTTTTCACTCTATCAAATGCTTTTAAATATTTAAAAAATTGCAAAAAATAAGGTATCTTAGATTTACTTAAACTAACAAATAAATTTGAAAACATATCTATATTTGATGTATTTGTGTTTGGCACATGTCATAAGAAAATAAAGGAAATAATTGTTATATTACAACTTTAGCAAATGAAGAATAAGAAAAGCAATATGAACCCCACAAAATAACTGAGGAAAAGGATAGAGAGAAGAATAAAGTAAGAAAGGGAAAAGTTAGCAGAGAAATTCAAAAAGTGATAATTTTGGAACATACTAAAAAAAGAGTGTGTATCTAACAAATGGGACAGAAGGACTTGTAAACAAGGATAGCTTAATCATAAATCAGCTCTATCTAGCGAACCTTTGCATTATTCTTTCCTCATCATGATAAGCACAGTCTATGAAAGGTGGAAGTGATTATAACCAAAAACAAAATTCAAACCGTTGAAATGTGACTGAAGCGTATATGCACATAGATTGATATATACCAGTCATGGATCCAAGCATCAACTTGATCGCCAACAGACCAGGAATAGTCCCTAACTTCTGCTCGTCTTCTCTTCCGGGCGCCTTCAGAGTGCACAGCGGTCATAGTTTGTGCAAGACGTATTCTGGGCACCTCATCACCATCTGTACATAAAGGTATCCAATCGTTCGGGTGTCTTAAACCTGAACATCATCCCCAAAAAAATGCATATATGACAACCCATAACTCAAAACTGGAAATTATCCAAACTAAGGGCCAATGACTAAAAAGCATGTGAATTGAAAACCACACACATCCTGCCCCAACAACAAACCAACAATTAATCACATCACATTCTCTTGGTCAAGCCAAAAACACAAGTCACTCGATCCTGATGTAAAATTTAGGGTTATGAATCTCCAGTTTAATATAATATATCAAACACAGGCGATGATTCTTACCTTTGCCCAATGGGAGTTCGGTGTAAGAGACAAAAGCCTTGCCATCCTTCAAGCTTAACACATTGGCCATGAACCAGGCATCACCACTATCCCTAAAAACCTACATTTGGAGAGAGAAAAAAAGGTGCACAAGCCATCAGCACGGTAGTTTCTCAGCACTACAAAAATATTGACTTGTAGAATCAATGCTTTCAATCAATAAACCTCAACAAGACAGCCTTCTTTGATGTCTTCTCCACTCTTTGAACTTATGCCTTTTCCATGGTCCTCTTGAATGGAATTTAACCTTGACTCCACTTCTGGCATGGGAACCTTGTTCCCACTCATATCCTTTTCAGAGCATCCCTTTGATGGCGATATATCATCCTCTACCTCAACATTTCCTTTCATTGTATTAGTAGAACCTTCTTCTACCCCAATACTTACTTCCACTGGTACTGACAA
Source organism: Cuscuta campestris (assembly GCA_900332095.2). Lineage (NCBI taxonomy): Eukaryota > Viridiplantae > Streptophyta > Magnoliopsida > Solanales > Convolvulaceae > Cuscuta > Cuscuta campestris. Next base: position 699,923 of record OOIL02006793.1, on the reverse strand, counting down.
TGGGCCCATCGTCAGGGCCTGTAATGCCTTCCTAGGACCCTCGGCTTTCTCTAGGAAACCGTCGGATGACTTTTCAAATCCATCAAAAACAGATTTCCCATTATTTGATTTCACACAATGCTCTCCAGGTGCTTTGGGAACTTTCCAGTAACCATCAGGACCTGCTTCAACTAACTCACTTAACGTCAAAGGGTCCCCCATTGAGACAACTTTTCCAGCATGTGATACAGCCTCAGCTGCTAATTCAGCAGCCTTCACTATTGAATCTAAATTTTCAGCATGCCTTGAGGCAGCAGAGGCAACCTCGATTCTTCTCCTAGCTGCCTCTCTGGCAGCAAAAATAACTGAGCCAGAACAATTGGGTCCACCCCCACCCTTCAAAATGGAAGCAGGGGTCGCACTTCCCATGCTTTTTAAAAAGTCAGAGTGAGCATCTATCATGCTTTCGGGGCAGGCACTTGTGGATGACGACAATGCCTCATCAGCCATCAGCCAAGCCTGTGAAGCGGCATTTGATGCAATTTTAGCTGCTGCTGCTGCTGCTCTAGCAACAGAAGCAGCAGCTGCTATAGTAGCAGCAGCAGACGCCAGCTTGGTCTCAAGGTCAGACATCAGTCCGGAGTTCTTTTGCTTTTCCAACTCACTCCATATACCTTGGCAGTGACCAAGTGCAGCAGCTGCATGTTCAGCAGCTTCGTCTGAATGTAGCTTCACATCTTCTATGCTGTTTAAATCCAGTGGGGTTAGTTTCGCTTTCTCCAAATTGTTATCTTCTCTTTCATAGTGGTGGGAAGATATAGAAGGAGAAACAAGATTGGACTTGCTTTTGGACACAAAGCTAGGAGTGATTACAGCTACCGGCGAAGAAAAACGATTGCTAGCAATGGTAGTCATCAATGTTGCTGTCTGGCTTCCAGCTATCAATGAGGTATCTCCAACACATTCAGACGAATGAGGTACTTTTGACAAATTGCAATTAATACTGGGGGCAGGAACTGGTTCAGCTGGTAAAATTGACAGTGAGGTCTGTCGGGGAACCTCAGTACAGGATATCTTTTTTCTCTTTTTAGATCTTTGTTCGGTAGACTGTTGGGCCGAAAGGTCTACAAGAACCCCAGAAGGCAGCATACAAGGGGCCACAGAACTTGGTGGTGCATACTTTGTCCCACAAGATAAACCAGATGATTCTTGGGAAGGAATCAAATTCACAGGGTCCGCAATGGGAATTACAGGGATGTGCGTCATGCTATTATTAAAAGCAGAAGTTTGTGTAGATGCAACCCAGGGTGCAGGTAAAGGAGTCTGTGATAACCAAGAACAATTTTGCCCTATGAAATTCCGCATGGGTGGAGTTTGATAGGGGTGCAAAGGAGAAACTGCCTGATACTCCACAAATGCTCCTTTTGTCATACTACTGGGTGGAAGACCATCACATGAAGGAGAAGCTATGCTCCATAGAGGTGTTGAAAGAGGTATCATAGGAGAAATGATAGGAATAGAAGTACCCCTGCTAATGCTTGGTCGAGGAGCTGTTGTGGAAATAGATTTGCTATGGTGTGAAACAGGTTTGCGTGCTTGATCCGGTGTTTTTAGGCCTACATTTCTCAACATTAGAACACGATAACTGCAAAAGAATAAAAGATGATGCCTTCCTGAAAAACCTTTGGTTACCTGAACCAGGTTCACCAGCCCCTTCAGAGCCAATGATGGGAGATTTCTGTCCATGAAGCCTTTCTACACAAGAACGCCATGCAGGCTCCCAAACGCCCCTGCCTCCTTCTGGAAAAGAAATACATTGAAAAGTTGAAAATATTTGACATTTATCTTGGGAAAAAGAGGGTACAATCAATTGACTAACCAGAGGTACCAAATGCTGAAACCATGATGGCTTCATCAGGTGCTGAACCTTGACTGCAATAACAATCATTCAAAATTACTATAGAAAAAAGAACTCCATACTACAGGCATATGAAAATCATGATTATATTTAAATGCATGAAAAACTTAGTAATCTTCCTCATAAGATCATTGGTATCATATTTCAGAGTTAATATGATCTCGACCATCAACAAAAACAAACCCTGAATCCACTAAAAGTAGGGTCTGAGGAAAATGTGTGAGAGCAGTCTTACACATACTCAAAAATAGAAAAGCTGTTTCAATATGCTCGCTACCATCAAACACAAATCCACTTTGATCCAACAAGTGGGGTCTGGGGAGGGTAGGATTACCTTACCTCTGATAGGAAAAGGTTGAGAGGGTGTTAAAAAAAGACCCCGGCTCAAAATGAATATAATCAAAGTAAGCCACATAAGAGTCTTTAAATTGAAAATCTCATTTTATTCTGAAAAAATGAATAAAGTGAGACATCAAAGAATTGCAACTAATTGTTTCCAAGCAATGGAGAGCTATTACAGTAAAAGATGTACTAAAAAAGGTTGTAAACACAAAATTAAAAACAAACAACTCACAAAATTGAAATTTTCAAGCCTTATAAGGATAAATACTTTTAAATATTATATGCTACTAGGTTACCTGACAACATACTAGAAATAAAGACTCACATTAAGGATCCATAAACGAAGATTTGGGCCCGTAATTGCACTTGTTGTAAATCAGTAAAAGGCTGTTGAAATGATATGGGTGAGGCAGAAGAGTTGAGATCTGGAAGAATGGATATTGAATTACAAACATTGCTTGTCTTTGTGCCAATGCGCTGAACACTTCCAGCATCAAATTGCACTAATTGCGCAGCAACAGAGGAGCCTAACTCTACACATGAACTGTCCACTCTATCAGAGAATTTGACAGGGCTTTCCTTCACTCGATTCCCTTTCCTACTACTTTCTCTTCCTAGCTTACCTGAACGTCGCCTTACTTTTTGCTCAGAGCTACCTTTTGCTCCAACAGATGGTGTTGCCATGTTAATAGGTTGTGATGTTTCCTGCACATACTTAGTATCAATTGTGCTACTAAAAACAGCAACAGAGATCCCTTCCCTTCATCCCAAACCTCTATAAGAAGAAAAAGCTGGAATATATGAGAAAATAAAAACCCATCCCAGAGATGAATGAAACGCGTAAAAAGATACTCCCTACGTCCAAAAATTATCTTCTCATTAAAATAGAACAAAGATTAAGACAACAACAAGAACAACAACAACATTACCCCAATGCCTCAACCGCTTCCGCCCATTGCAGGGTAAGGGGGGTCGGATGTACGTAGTCTGATCCCTATGTTTAAAACATAGAGCGGCTGTTTCCAGATGACGCATGATAAGCGTCGAAAGTTGCATTGACTAACAGCAACTTCACAAATGCAAGAAGTGCAACCATCATACCCAAAGCCAAAAAAATAGTGAATCTTTGGCTCCACAGGGGAATGGAAATAGCACAAAGATTAAGAGTGAAAAGAAAATTATATAGATGCTCATATATGCTTTTTGGGGTTTGGTAAAAGTGAAGTGGAAGGTAGAAAATATGCAGATTGTTGAGGGTAAAGGTGATTTTTACTTAAAAGAAGTAAAAGATGCATGGCGAAAGGAAATAGTAAGTTGGTTTTGAGACAACCAAAAAAAGGGAAGTGGGAGATTAATTCTGGGATGAAGAGAGTATTAGACTCAAATAATTTACATCTTAATTTTAAAACATCTAAATTGGTTTTAACTTTTAAAAAATAAAATTTGTAAATTTTAAACTACAAAAAATGCCTACTAACCAAACAGAGAATTGTCAAAAAAAAGAGTGCAAAAGGGAGAAAGGTGGTTCAAACAGTTCAAACAATTTTCTGGAAGAGTAGCAGACTATTAGATGATTAGCAATTTAGAATACAACAACAACCCTCCCACAAAAGTAGGGTCAGTGAGGGTGAGTGTATGCAAACTTTACCCCTACTTGAAAGTAGAGATGTTTCCAAAGAGACCCCGGCTCAAGCACCATAGGTAATCACCCATGACAAGCATCTCAAGTTGTGTCGACTAACTACTACTTCACAATTAAAAGAAGCGCAGACAATTTAAAGAGCCATTTTGCTTTATTCCATCATGCCCCAACGCCAAAAAGTAGTGAATCTTTGGCGCCATTGGAGATGATGGAAATACGATTAGCAATTTAGAATAAAATACTTCATTAAGATTACTTTATGCATAAATACACACCATCTTGATTTCAGGGGTTTTGCTACTGGGATATGATTGCAAGTCCTTGCCCATCTCTTTCTTAGATGAGTCCACACTAAAATCCAAGCACATTGACTGCACTTTAGCACCAAAATCATTTGTACCCTCGGGAGATGGAACACTCTCTGCAGCATCATTATTGCCAACCTCTTGCTTTTTCCTCTTGCTTAGCACAACCTGAATGCACGTTGTGACAGCAGTAGAACACAATTCAGGTGCACCCTGCTCCTTACAATCTTCTCTCCCTACACGATGCAGCTTGATCAATTTACATGTAACAATTCATACACCAATACACCACAAAAGAGACTTAAATAGTAGCCAACAACATTAGGCAACACAACAAACCAAATAACCACATCACAAGGACGCAATAAAATCATCAGAAATAGAGCATGCAGCAATCTTTTAATGCAAACTTGATCACCAAAGAGGTGCAACATAAGTGACAAAACAGGTGCAACAGAAGTAAATAAAAGATTATTATCCCAGTCTAACATCAACTCTTGGTTAACTCGATCACCTTAAATGATTTTAAAAGATAATGCTCTTCATAAAGTACTTCACCACTTTAAAGCATTCACTTAAGTTTTGATGAAATTAGAGTGGATTGGCCACAAATCACCCACTTTACATTCAACACACCAAATAGAAACACTGAGCCCACATATATCATTAAAACTACCCACCCACTCATTTGATATAAATATATAATCGTTTGGTCACCTCTTGTTTTGTAAAACCTTTAATGTAGTTTTTAATTATATATTTAATATTAATTTACAATGATTTTCATATAAATTGAACTGAAAATTAGTACAGCCAAGGATCATAAGTCACGTGGCTCGCAACAGGAAAGCCTTTCTAGGACAAAGAGAGTAAGAAGTATTGAGATGACATGATAAATAAGAAACTATTTGGGCATAGCCCACAACAAAAAAAGCAAATATATCAAATATAGCAAATATCTCATGACGTGCAGTATGTGTATGTGCACACATATAACTCACCTTCAGTGTTTGAAGCCTGTTTACCCTCACTCTCTGTTTCCAGATGCTTGCCAACGGTGTTGTTTGCATCATTACCCTCCTTTTCTGCTGCCGAGTCCTGCTGATAACCTTTTTGTTCCACTATAGAGATCCCTTGATTAACTTCACCAGAAACACTGGTGGACTCAGTTTTTGTTTCTGTCATTTTTTGGTCTAGGTGAACTTCACCAGAAGCACTGGCTTGGTCAGCTTTGGTCTCTGTATCAGAAGCCTCTATCATAGAATTGGAATAACTAGTTTCCAATGGTGTGCATTGGTAAACTGATTCATGCTGGTGACCTATATCTCCAGCCACATCGCAATCTGGATGAATTTCACCACAAGCACTGACTGGGTCAATTTTGGTCTCAGTATTAGCGGCCTCTATCAAAGGAACGGAACCTGTTAATGGTGTTGGCACTGATTGGTCTTTCTCAACATCAGGAACAAGACCTGGCTGGCTTGCCATATGTAAGGATGAACCTAAATCTGATAAGTTCGCTTCTGCAGCACACACAGTACCCATTTCATCCTTTGAATGTAAAGGCATCAATTCCCCCTCAACTGGCAAGGAAACCTCCTCACATTGCTTGACCGCTGCAGTTGGAATATCAGTTTTTTCAGTATTGGTCTCAGCATCAGCAGCCTCTATCATAGAAATGGAAACTGTCAATGGTGTTGACCCCGACGAGTCTTTCTCAAGACCTATCTGGCTTGCCATGTGAATAGAGGAACCTAATTCTGATAAGTTTGCTTCTTCGGGGCATATGGTGCTCATTTCTTCCTTCTTATGTAAATGCATCAATTCCTCCTGAACTGTCAACAGCACCTCCTCACATTGCTTGACCACTGCAGCAGGAACATCACTTGCTTCAGTTTTGGTCTCAGTATCAGTTGTCTCTGTCATAGGAACGGAAACTGCCAATGGTGTTGGCACCGATGGGTCATTCTCAACATCAGGAGCATGACCTAGCTGATTTGCCATAAAAAGGGATGAACCTAATTTTGATACACTTGCTTCTGCGGGGCACACAATATCCATCTCGTCCTTCCTTTCTAAGTGCATCAATTCTTCCTTAACGGGCAACGGCACCTCCTCACATTGCATGACCAACCCAGCTGGAACATCACTTACTTCAGTCATAGAAGCACTGTCCAATGTGTTGTGTGAGGGGTGGTCTACATCTCCCACCTCACTGTTTGAAGCTGCAAAACAACAAGTTAATCAATTACCTGGTCAGTGAAATAAATCAGGTATCGCATCTACTTTTCAATGTCATTGCTTAAAAGAGTACCTTGTTTATGCATCGTTGAGGTACCCAACTCTGACCCATGAGCATTCTCAATATGTTTTATACACTCTTCAGCCAAAGAAGATCCAGTCTCGACTTGGTGATAAAGTGGATTATAGTTTTCAGCATCACTGCCAACAGTAGTTGGCATCATTTCCCCTCTCTCACAGCAAGACACATCTTGATCACAGTTGTCGGCCTTAATAGGCTGCTTTGAGGACAAGGCTTCACTGCAGATCTTTTCTGGCTCATCTCTGGCATGTGAAGAGACATCATTTCCATCACAGTAATCCACTTTATATATCCTTAAGGCGTCTTTCTCACCAACCAAATTCTCACATGCAGCTACAGGTGTCTCTGCCAGACTTTCATCTGGAATACATATATCTCTTGGACTGGCAATATCACCTTCATGATCAAGATTACTTCCACTTGGGAGTTTATAGTCCGAGCTAAAATTTGCAATAGTATTACGTTCTTGTTCATTGGGACTGTTTTGTTCATATGGCTTTTTTATCAAAAAACACTCCTCCCTCTCAGGATTGGAGACGTGGTCAGCAGTATCTCTTACCTTCTCTTTGTCATGCCCATCTGATGCACAAATGCTCTTCAATGGAAGAGATTGCTCATCATGCTGCATACTATCGCCCTCAATTTGGGGCTTGCTTTCCTTAAAATCTGAAGACCCAATAATATGTGAATCGATAACTTGAGAAGGTTCAGCTGATAAGAGATTTTCATTGCATTCTTCAGGGGAGAGCAAGTCGCACTCCTCATTTTGCAGCAAATTCAAAGATTCATCTAAATTAGGAGATGTGTTTCCCTCTCCAACTTCTTCAACATATTCTGCCTCAGAAGTAACGTTGGGGATAGAATCCTTAATAATACAATCGTCACTGCGAAAATCAACCTCATTCATATCATTTTTCTTAGTATGGTCATTTGGATTTTCCAAAATCAGAGGGACACGTGGATCTTCTTTATTTTGGTTAACCAAAACTACATTGTGGGAAGCTGCGACTCCTGTGTCATTTCTATAACTATTCTCTAATTCAATAAAATGCAAGCTTTTCTCAGCAGTTAATTCTGCACCTTCCGTGCTGGCGTCAATTTCTGAAGATGGACTTGCAACTGGCGGTTTACATTTAAACTGGTCTACCTCTCCATCTGTTATCTCACAAGACCTAGAAAAATTGTCCAAAAATGGGTTTGTAATGCCCGACATAGGACCTCCAACATGGTCCATCTTATCATCCTCACGTAAGCTAGGTTCCGTATCATGGGTTACATTACCCAACTCTTTGCCACTATCTGACTCCGGGATAGTTGTGTATTGGGGAACATTATGTTCCTGACCAACCGATTTTAAAAGCATTTCAACAGATTCTGGAGATGTTACCTCATGCCATACATTATTGCGTCCAGTGATTGTGCAAGGCCCGGTAGCACTTGAACTGAACTCTACTATTCCACTGCTTCCTCGAGGAAAATCCTCAATCCACTGGTTGTCTTCCTGACAAGGAATTCCAAGAAAAACTTCGTTTTCAACTAAACTGTCAAATCTTAAATGGCCCTGGAGGCTGTCATCAAAATCAAATCTGGGAAGAGAGAAAGGGCGCAAAACAGAAGAGACTTTTGAGCTATCTTCACCAGCTAAGTGAAGATTCTTGCTTTGGTAATCATTTCCATTATAATCCATCTGTGGTCCCTGCAAGAAAAGATATATACTATGCATATGTATAAAAGAGAGGAGAACAGTCGCAACAATATTTAGATATCTCACTTAGATTCTACCCTTGAATCCTAAGAACTGCTTCTTCTTTATCGGGAATGAAACTACCTGTCTAGAAGTCAAATGTCTCTGTATAAATACACATAGTATTACTTCTGAAAACATGATATGAAGACTAACAATTAAGATAGCATTTCAGATAGACTCTAATGTTCATGCTTCAATTCAAGCTTTTAAAGTAATTATTCAAAAAAATTGCCTCGAGATGCAGTTTTTGCTATATGTGAATATGTGATTGTTGAAGAAGTTATAAGGAAGAACCAAAAACAAATCTTAAAGTGTCCATGCTTGGCAGTAACTCAAGAAGCCAACTACGATATTCAAGTGTAGAAACAAACAAAAATACCTAACACTCACTCCGTCCCTAAGTATTCGTCTAGTTTGATTTTTTTTAGTCAAACTCAATTACATTGAATTTGTGTTACATACTAATGCTATGAAATAAATTTTTGAATTTTTTTTCATGAGATAAATCTAATGAAATAATTTTTAACTAATAAACAATACAATTTTTATTTAATTGATGACCAAAGTTGTTCTAGATTGAATAAAAAAGATCAAACCGGACAAATCCTCTGGGACGAAGTAAGTATCTATATACGGACTAGGTGATTTCTTCCAGCATGCAACATTTCAAGCTTCAGCGTTTCAATTGTCAATTTCTATAAGAGAGATGTCAAGCCATTTTTTTAGTTCATTATGAAACAATGTCAATTTTTCGTGGCTTTCATTGTAGTTCAAATCAAGACCAAACTAAAGTCAATAAATTAAACCTAAATGAAAAGCCATTCAAACAATTTAACATATGAAAGTTATTCAAGTCATACATAACAAACTTCAAGAGTCACACATTCACAAAATAGTGTATATAACAAGACTTGAAACCCAAAGCATAAATCCCAAAGAAGTTTAGATAGAGAAAACTATAGAAGTCTGACGTCAAATTTAAAGATGGAATAGAATGATATGGAGAAAATACAATAAACAAGCTTGAGAAAATGATAACCGGATAGGGAACCTACTGACAAGAAATCAGGACTCCCTTCGAGATCCAGAAGATGAGCTTAGTGTCTTCAAACAATCCCCTGCTAGTTTGTGGTTTGCATAAGCCAGAGATTCGCCTGATAACGGTCAAATGGTCAAAGCCCAATGGATAAAAGTGAAACCCAAATGGTTAGAGATTTTCTAGGTAAGAAAAGGTTTAAATTATACGATACTCGTATTAGGAAACCTAGCTCTGTGCTCAACTTAGTTGGATTGAGAGAGATACTCCTCCTATCAAAACTCACAAGCAACACCATAATTCGCCATAATCAAAGAAAATAAACAAAGCCCCCTAATAAGTAATAACTCACCTATCACTCAAAAATTAACTTCACTCGCTCTGTCCATAAGCCTAAAGAGGGGAATGGTTTCCAAATTCGTCATTAAACTGTAAACTTATAAATCTTTTTAACAAAAAATGCAGAAGCTTCTGATCTTGTTCCCTTCAATTTTAGCAAAATATCTATCAAACATAAAAGTTCATCCAACCCAAATCATCCTAACGTGCCCTGAGATATATGGAAAGAGCGCTTGGAGATACATATAAAAACAAAAATGAAACTCAGAGGAAGCATTAAATGCCCACGACGATTATTACACTAAATTCAAAAACCAGTTAAAACGATCACTCGAAAATGTAGAGCACCAGAAGAAGTAAGCCCAGGGACGCTACCTCCCCCCATTCGAAGACGGAGTACCCGCAATTTCTCAACTCCGGGTCGACGGAAAGGCCACCGGATTGATCTTAGCAACACCACCACCAAGCTAGGGTTTTCGGTACCGGGCAAACCCTAGATCGCTGAGCGCACCAGAGGAGATCAAATTGCGCGTGTCGCCTGAGAGAATATCCTTCTAGCCCGAAGAGCAGAAGATATATGGAAGGAAATGGGGAAAAGACAAGAGCGGGCCGGGAATATATATATCAGAGAAAGTGAGCGCCTGGAACAGAGTGGGGGATGATGGAGAGAGAGAGTGGTGTTTATTGTGAAATAGCGACCAGATGCCAATGGTCGTCGTCCTTTTTAACATTAATGACACTCCGTCAATGGTAAAATATAAATTTGAATTTGATTTCTGAGAATAATGATAGTGCCTAGATGAGTTTTTGGCCATTCGGGGTAGGGCTGGGTCGGGAAAACCAAAAATTGAAAACCGAACTGAAATCGACCGAAATGAGCTAGAGAAAAAAACCGAACCAAAAAAACCAACACCGAATGTAAAAAACCGAACCGAACCGTTATTGTTTGGTTCCGTTTTAGTTTTTACTTTGAAAAACCGAACCGAACCGAATAAACCGAACTTATTTATATGCTTCATTTTATTTATATGAGTATACGTGATATGTATAAAAATCATATAAACAAAAATGCAAATAAATTACTAGTCGATTAAAGTTTTTTTTCTTAACTATTAATTAAACATCTTAACCATATTATAAACTTTAAAAATTCTAAGAATATAAACACTAATAACTAATCCTAATATAAAATTATACGGAGTATAACATTAAAAATTAAAATGAGTAGTTAACATATTTACATAAAAAACTTTGATGTTATAATGAAAATGAAAGTACTATATCAAAAAAATACAAATTCTCTGCAATTGATTTTACATACGATATCTTTAAGATTATTTAGAATCTTCTACATGCTTGTTAGACACTTGACTCATATTTTGTATGTAAAATTGAACCGATGAGAACACTAACCTTCCGTTCGGCTTTTTTTTGTGAAAAAATCAAGCAAAAAATCCAAACCCAAATTTACGTATTGTTATTGCTTCGTCGGGTTAGTATTTATACAATTTTTAATGCTTATAAATATTTACTTTTATAAACCGAAAAAACCAAAAAAACCAAGATAAAAACCGCATAAAACCGAACCGAATAACCAACGGTTTACATATTTTTTATGCAAAACCGAACCGAACCGCCAACTTACCTTCCGTTTTGTCTTTGGTTTTAGGTAAAAATCGAACCGCCAAAACTGAACCCACCCCTAATTTCGGGCTCATTCTTTTTTGGTAATAGGAGTTTTCCAATGACATTAGAACCCCATGTCATGGGATGATTCGGGCGCTCTGGTGTGTCATTCGTAAAATTGATGGTTTTTACCTTCTAACATTCTGGATAAATCCCTCCCATCCCCCGCCCCAACTCGAACACATCCCCCACTCCCTTTAATTGCACTCTCAAGTTAATTTTGACTTTGAAGTCAAATTATCGGACAGTGCCATGGGAACCATCCCCTTTCAAATTACACTTGTAATATTTTACTCTAGACGGCCATGAAAGTTAGTGTTTCAATAAAGACACCTACAATACGTTATCACAAAATTGATAGTTCCTACTTCAGATCCTCTTCGGTGAATCTCCCACCCAATCTCGACTCTGACTCATCTCCCTGTCTACGTCAATTGCGAGGTGTAAGTTTACTTGACTTTAAGATCAAAATTTTGATCCAAACAAATTAACGTAGGTAGGAAACGGGTTATGGTTGAGATTGGGAGGAGACTTACCGAGAGACTAGGGGGTAGGAACTATTAATTTTGTAAACGTAGCACCGTAAGTGTCGAGTGTCTTTCGTGGCCACTTAAAACATAGTGACCATATAAGTATATAACTGAACTCTTAACATGTTGGATGTAATAATAATTCTTATTAAAATCTAGAATTTGACAATGACTAATGAAAATCTCCCAAACCTTTTGTATTGAAAATTTCTATGTCATATCAATTGTTTATGGACCATGCTACACTTACACCAAAAAATATACCCCATTTGTACACCACAGGTTTGCACAAACATTTCGATAGTTTACACCGACACAAGTGTTGGTGCGTTAATAAAAATTCACACGGACACAAATGTTGGTGCATTTAACAAAAATTAGTTTTACACCAACACAAAGTGTTGGTGCAAAACTGCGGGGTACAAACTGGGGTACAAAACTTGGGGTACACATAGCATAATCCATTGTTTATTTACGCATCGATTTTGTTAGTGTGATTGCTAGTGGCGGAGCCTTATTGGGTCAAGTGTGTGCAACAGCAACCACCAAATTTGTATAAAATAATATATATTTGCTCGTCTGATACGAATAACGTATCGGAACGGGAAGAACGTCGAGCGTTCTTCAAGCTCCAAGAGGAAAAAGGATAGAGAAAGATGGAAAATTTCGAGCACTTTCGAGCTCCAATAAAAGAGAAAGAAAATTAAGATTTGATAGTCTTGATTGAATAATAATGATACGGAGTTGCAATATATAGAAAGGAAAGCTACGCTCGTTGACCTAATTAACTTGACCCATACTAAACTCTAAACCCTATTAACTATAAAATATTGAATAATAAACACTAATTGACTAATAACTAATCAAATATGCTAATCATCATACATATCATCGTTTCAGTCTATTTGTTCAATTTGACTTTTTGAGTCAAACTGGACGAACTATAATTATCAATTACTCACAACCTGTATTGCATATTAGAACAGTAAAATAACATTTTGAAAGTTCTCAACGGGACTAATCTAATGAAATAATTTGTATACTATTATCAAAATAGTCATATAGAAAAACCAAAAACAATAAGATCATGAAAACATTGATACAACATCGTCAAAAATTAAAACTATAAGCTTCATAAAAATTATGAGCCAGAAATTTAGGTGGTCACATGTCAAAACAATTCGGGTTTTATGTGTTCCGGGCTTAGTTCATTTTTTAGATTATTTGAATTTGGATATTTATTTGTATCTATATACAGAAAAAACAAGTATTATAATACTTGTTTGTGTTATATCATTATATAAATAAATAGATATAGGGCTTGTTTGGAAAAAGTGTTTTTCAATTAGCGTTAGCGTTTTGGATAAAATATTAATGGTGTAGATTAATTCAGAAAACGCTAAAGGCTACCGTCATATAGCCTTTTCAAAACGTTAACGCTACTCTGTAACGCTGATGTCAAACAGGGCCATTTACAAACATGGGAGATAACATGAGGAAACGAAAAACTATTTATGTGTCCCGGTTTCCTCCCACTCTAAGGAGGTGGATAAAATTGTCATTTCAAACAAAATGAATGAATATAGGGACAAGAGCCACATACTAGGCACATAGGCACATATTACCAATCAGGACAACCGAATAGAGTTTTGTTTCACCCATAGTTTTGAGAACCGGACCGGTGACCGAACCGGTCAAGGTACTGGTTCACTGATTTACTGGTCGAACCAGTGGTTCAACTGGTCGAATCTGTGGTTTAAACATATTTAAAAATTATACAAATATAAATAAATATAAATATATATATATATACACACACACACACATTCTCATGTATAAATACATAAAGAAAGTAATTTATAATATTTGACTAAAATTATACTCGTATTAATATACTTGAGTTATTTTACTAAATTAAAAGAAAAAATTTACATACTAAAAAATATTATTAAAATTTTATTTAAAAAAATATCAATGATTTTGTGTTTAACTCATAGCTATATAACTACTACGCATTATATTTTTAAAATTGAAAAGGAATTTTTATGCAATCTTTTTATTAATTATGAAATATTATAAAAAATTATACAAATCTAAAACAACAAGCACAGTTAGTTGGGCGGTTAGGAACTCAACCAAATAGCAAAGGAGTCTTGGGTTCGAACCCTCATGGAGTGAAGTTTTGGAAAAATTGCAAAAAAAAAAAAAAGAAAAAAAAACTGGTCTTCAAGCCGGTTCGGACTTGTTCGAAGCTCATTACGGTCCACTGGGTCGGACCGGACCGGTTGGGCCGGTTGGGCCACCGGTTCGCCGGTTCACGGTCTGAACTGGCCGGTCCGGTCCGGTTTTTAAAATGGTTTCACACCTACCCACCAAACTATTAACTCGGGGTGTTCGGGGCCAATTTGAAATCCGCATTTTTGTGATCGTAGGGAAAACAAATCACACGGTTTGATTCGATCTTCTCCGGCGAATATCTGTCGCTAATCTCCGTTGGATTCGGAAGCCGATCTACTGACAGTTTGGCTGCATACCTGTGAGTATATTTCTGGATCGAGAATTCTAGATGTGATTTTTTTGGGGGGTATTATGGTAAAGGAGCGATCTGATGAAATGTGTGCGGCGGTGA
>OOIL02006793.1:668318-680525 GCA_900332095.2 Cuscuta campestris | reverse complement strand
CCCCGGATTTCTTATCAAATAAAAATGAGAAAACAAACCCAAAAATGTAGTTTGGCGCCTGTTGGAAATTGATTGAAGATAAGCGGGATCCAAGGGTCTATCTGGATATAGGGTTTTGGATATGGTTTTAGGGCAGTAGGGGAATCTATTGTAAAGCATTATATTTCTTGATAAAGAAACATATTAAAATTTATATAATCATATACATCGTTAAACACAATTAAAACGTGATTGTACGATCATATATTTGCCTATTCGGTTAAACATTCAATTTTAAAAACATCTCAAATATACATCAAGATATAGGCTGAGGCGCTGAGCCCTCCAAAGTCTCCCCCGTGCATCAACTGCTAAGTAGACATAGCATTATAGTGCTTCAGGGAATACCGTGCTGGGGCAGGATCTCTGACTTTTGGAGAAGCAAATGAAACTCTCCACCATGATTTTTTAGTTGTCTCCGGGTCAGAGTTTCCATTACGACCATTTTTTCGTTCATTATCATCTGCTTCAGTTTCAGTCATAGATTGGAATGACGTTCCGCCAAGAAGTGCAGGAACAGAGTAAGAAAACCCCTTTACTTGTTCAATCATACTCCCTACTTCTTTCAACTCCCCAAACCTTAGAACGGTTCCATCTACTGGGCTAACCTATATGACATACGGAGTAATAGGGAGTATAATATTTGCAGTTAGACAAAAATTGAGAAACTTTTCTTTAACACATAAACAGGTTACCAATTACCAGACAACATGGGTCGAAATCAATGGGTCTGGAACCCTCTTTAAGAGTACGGACAAAGAACTCCCTCAAAGATGAGTATTCTTCTAAAGGCAAAGCTGCTTCTTGTAAGTCTGATCTCAGGCAACAAATATTTCTATCACACAGAGTTCATCGCATCATAGCTTAGAAGTATAAGGGTATGTTTGTAAACCATAAAATGCTATAGAAATAAAATAAAAACACAGTAGAAATTTGTAGGGAAGAAAACAAAAATGGTTCAAACTTCACAATCAAATTTTATTTTCCTTGTATTATCAAGGTAAATCAAACATTACAAAACCATGCTCTTCAATCCTTTCCGTAAAATTTCAGGGTTACAAAGCAGCCTAAATTGCTCAGAACTTTACACTATGAGTATTTGACAAACAATAAGGAGAAGGGGAAATGGCGTACTTGAATGAAAAGCGCGAGCCCATGCTCTATATGCATATGGACGCATCCACACTGGAAACTCCTGTTTGAAGTTTGAACGAAATGCAGTGAATAATGAATGCCACCTTTTATACTAGCTCGGATACAACATTACTCACCACACTAGTCATGAACCCCCAGAACCTGGAAATGGAGCGCAAAGGTAGCAATCTCATAAATGATGCCTGTCATTAAACACACAGTACACTCAGAACTGGATAATATGAAAATAGAGAAAGAACTCTGTGCTCCAAAACTTCAAATCATCAGCCATGTATGTTCAGAGGGTTTAGAATTGATTACTTTCACATCAGGTTGGAATTCCATCTCGATTCCCTTCTGTCTTGCATCTTCAATCTACAATACAGATGCAGGAGATTTCACATGCAATGAAGGCCAGAACTTTGCAATATTCAAATTCACTCATCCAATAGTAATGTCTAGAAAGCAGAAATCTGGTTATGCGTAAAATTTCAGAGTTCAAAAAATAGGGGATAAAATTAAATATATACAGCGACGAGGTTCTGTTGATAGTGTCATCCAGTGTCAATGGATGACACTCGCCTATTTTGAGCACCTCTCTGTGGCTCCAAATGAAAATTGATTGTTCCTACATCTAACCCACTCCCTAAATCCCCACTGCATCCCCGCCCCGTTCCCACCCCCACACCCCCACCTAGACCTCTCTTTTAGCCCCTCCAAATGTGTGGCTATTCTGGGGTGGGTTAGGTGGGGTAAGAACCATCAATTTTGAGAATAGAGCACCGAAGGTGCTCGAAATAGGCGAGTGTCATCTGTTGACACTGTATGACACTGTCAACAACCTTGCCGTATATACAAATACCTTTTTATCATCATAGAGACGGCGAGCATGAAGAGCGCCTAGCATAGCAATGGTCGCCACAGTCGCACCAGGCAAGACGAAACCTCTACCTGCAAACCAATCGACATCAAAATCAGCTCTAAAAAGATAAAACACAGCCGATTCTCGCGGATTCCACACTGAAACGAAGAAATCGGAAGTTTTACCGCGAGAGCTGCTACCGGCACTTCCGCCATTGACGGAAGCTCGAGCTTGAGGGGATTGTGTCTTGCGAAGGAAGTTAATGAAGCGGAGACGCTGTTTGAAGAGATTATCGAGGCGGATTGGGCGATTGAACAGTGGAACTCCATTAGAAGGCCTGAACTTCATCTTCTTCTTCTTCTTCAATTCGCCTGCAGATTAATGGTGTGTGAAATTAAGAAATTCGACTATGGAGACATTCAAAAATAAATGGCGCAAAAAATGGTTTGGTGGCTTTTAAGTTATAGGGTTTGGCGTTGGTTGTGGACTTGTGGAAGAAGAAAATCAAGCTCGCCGGATGGGTAACTTTTTCAACAATCTTTCTTCTCTGTTTCTTTTTTTTTATATTTTTCTATTTTTTAAAATAAGGTTCGGATTTTTTTTCAAAAAAAGAAAAATAAAAAGAATTCGGGCATTAAAATTCGGGTTTGAATGAGAAAGAGCCAAAGAGGAGTAATATTAGGACCCTGACAATAGTTTTAATGGTTTAAAAACACTAATTTTAATGATTGGTTTTATTATTTCACCCCAGTTCTTATGACATTCCATCTCAATATCATGGAATGACTTAGGTACCCTATCATTCCTACGGTGTCTCGTTTGTAAAATCAACAGTCTTACACCTAACCCCACTCTGAACTCGCCTCCCAGTCTCTTCAATTACACCCCCAAAGTTAAACTATCAAACTAAAACACTAAAAAACAATCCAAAATAATAACATTATGTTTGGTTCAAAAATTAGGAAAGAAAGAAAAAGAAAATATTTTTTTCTCATTTCCTTGACCAAAATGAGAGGTATATTGTTTTCCTTCGAAAAGGGGAAAAATGACTTGTGAAAGTCAATTTCCCCATTTTCGGTGTTTGGTTGGGCAATGGAAAATTAGGAGTTTTTTTAAAATTTAAGCAAACTTAAAAAAATGAGAGCATCTTGATATCTCATATCCATTTTTTATCACCAATCTACAATTAAAGTCTAATTTATCTCCTATCAGTGATTGTTCGATAAGATCTGAGGGGATCCTCGAAGATGGAACTCATCCTTTTTTAGCCACTTGCCTCCAACTATCCTTTGTCTTTGGCCACCTGCCACCTACCCCCAATAACTTTTAAATTTCTTTGAACATTTTTATTTCTGGACATAAATACTCATAAGTTCTTTCATATTTCAAAATGCATAATTTAGCAAACATTCAAATTTCATATCGATGGGACTATAAATGGAACTATAAATTGTACCCCCTCTCTCTCTCTCTAAATGAAAGAAACATAAACATCTTTAAAAATGGGAAAAAAATGCTAAAACTAGAAGAAATTCTAAAAAAACTTTTAAAAAAAACTAAAAACGTTAAAAATTAAGAGAAACCTCACATTAAATTCCTATAGATGTGCTTCATCTTTTCTTTTTTTTTTTTAAAATCTCAAAACAGGGGGGATTTGACACTAAATTTGATCCTACTTATGAATCGAATCAAAATATCAAGTGCTTGGAATTTTACTTCAACTGTACCTATTATACTTCTACCCCAAAAAAACTATTTGGTACTTTTCTTTTTCATCTACCCATTTGGATTCAACGTTTATGAATCAAAACCAACTTCAGAGAAAGAAGTTTGCCTGCCCCAAAACTAAAGGTCACGGTCTCACAACGTAAATGCAGGGTGCCCCTAACCTATTACTCTTCTTGTATTAAAATTTAAAACACATTGTTTCCTGAAACTGCAACACCTGAAAGACCCCTTTTCAGAGTGGAAAAGGCCACAGCCATGAACACCATCATCACCACCACCTTCTTCAATGCCAAAGCCCTAAGGTTAACCCTGAGCCCGCGCTTTCTCATGAACTCTCTGGCATGCCGACACAGGGCACCAAGCAAAGACACAACCAACCGGAAAACCACTTTCAGCATTTCCGCGAGCCCGTACACCTCCCCTGCACCGCCCGGCACGGTCACGTACGAGGAACACGGGCTCTCGTGGGCCCCCTCGACCGTGTTCAGCCCGAGAGACTCGTTTATCCGACCCGATATCCTTACGAGCAGATTCGCAAGCCATGCGATTTCGTCGCCGCGTACGGGACGCTTTACGGGCACTGTTTGGTTTGTGTAACTTCTGGGCTTGAAAATCTCGTCCCGTGTGGCTTCCGAAACTGTTGTTGTCCCTGGCCTGCTGATGAGCTTCTCAGTGATAGGGGTAGTGCCACACAGGAGTCCTATTTGGGATTTTAGTGTGTTCAAGCATTCTGTGTTCTGTGCAACAGTGTCAGCACCCAGCACTTGCAACTCAGATTCTGCTCTCAACACAAAAAGCTGCAAGAGAGAGAGAAAGAGAGAGAGAGGGAGAGAGGGAGATCAGTTTGGCACCTGAAAAGAAAGTGAAATATATTGCAGAGGATAAAGAGTAACATTATAAATAAACAATTTAGCTCAAACCTGATAATGTCATGAGATAATTACCACACAAAAAATCCCCAAGTTTCAATTGTTTCAAAAATTGATGTTCCAGACTTCAAGTCTAACAACACCAAAAATGGCAATGAGGGGGGAAGAGTGCAAATCCTAAAACTTTGAACCACAACTTCGACTCAATCAGGCCCATGGCTTTGAATACTATTTTTTGGTTCTCCTACATGTTTTCTGAAGTAAAACTTTCGTTTTTGATATGTTGGCAGCCACCGCATGATGCGCACACCAGCATTCAAATGACATTTAGCTACCAATTTAGAACAATGTGCACTTGTATGTTATACTTTGACGCTCATGCCTGATCGGTGAACTATTTGAAAGTTGGGCATTTTTTTGTAATTAACCCTGAATTAAAGTCATTTCACCCATTTATTAATTTCTATCATCTTAACACTTAGAAGGAAACTAAATATACGCAAAATACAGTAATTTGGGAACTTGAATTTAGATTTCGAAACCGGATTTTATCCAAATTACTTGTTTGGGAATTCAAATAATTTGGATTTGGACCAAATTCTTCTAATTCAAAACAAATTCAATTACAAATTCACACCTCCCCCATGTCGTTTACAAATCCAAGTCTAGCTTTTCTTTAATTTACAACTTACAATCATAAAGTCATTTTCCCTTATGCAACAATTCCATAAATATCAAACCACTTCTGCTTCCGTCTTTGTCAACTTCAAAATTCAAATTCTAAAATTGAAATTCTATGGTAAGATTTCAAGTGAATTCTAGTTCTCAAACATCACCTAAAGGAAAACATAAGATTATAAAAGCATAATGTTCCTTAGGATTGGTTTCCCCTTTCCCACACATTTTCCAGGAGGCCAACATATCCTAAGAGATGCATGAAAGCAGAAATTAACAAGTTTCAGATTATCTTGCTACTAACCTGAAGCAACTCCAGTCCACCATCTTCAGTGTCACTGAAAAGTCGCAAGTCTTTGTTCCAGTTTTCACGCAGAAATGATCCATCAGCATCACTCTCACATAAACCATCCTCCCAGTCCTGAAATTTAAATATTTTAGATCTGATTCATATATTGTGTGTGGGCATTCTGCATTGGGGTGGGAGTTTAGCATTCAGTTTGGTTTTTTGATGTAGGGTTCAGTTTAAAATGGGCTAGGGAATGGATTGCCAAAATGCCAAATCAAAACACAACTTGATCTGGTTCACTTCAGGCCTGATTTGCATTTGAGTGTTTTCATCTTCTTCAAGATTTTATTCATCTTATTGTATTTTTATTGGGTTGGTTCAGATTAAAACAGTTCCTGGAAAACACTACCTAAGTAAAACCAATTACACCTAGTTATGTTTTGGATGGGTTAATTCGGTTCAGTTTGGTCAAACCGAACCGAAATGCCCCCCTCTATGTGTGGATTATTGCTCAAGTGACAAAGGCCAACATACCTGTAGTTGTTCACGAATTGCAGGTACAAACCTATGTAAGCTATTAACCATTGATTTGGATGATCCATAAGGCTTTGAATGAAAAACAATGTCCACATTTTTCATGAGGTCCAAGAGCTCAACAGAGGATGTTAATATGTTTATAACCTGCACAAATACACATAAAACTCTTAATGACTACTTCAAAGAATAAATATATAATACTAAGAATTAACATGCAAAAAGGTTCTACCATCACAGGCTAGGTATACTATGAGCATGGAATCTAACTTCAGAGTATCAGTCTAAGACATGGCATCCAAATTGTAAATTGGCATCTGTTTTCATTAGGAGAAGTACCAAAAAAGTCTCAAGACTGATGATGCATGCAGTAGAGTATTGGCATATCCATTGCTCAAGACTCAGCACAAAAATGACAAGCAAATCTACTTTCATTAAAGATACTGTGTTGAGCTCTAATCCAAACGGATATTAAGGTGTGCAGGTAAGCACCTAAGCCCCCACTAGCACAAAGAAAGATCCTATTGAATATTATTTAAATAAAGCCCATAACACTAAAATCACTAAAACTAAAGAGTGGTATCATACAGTGAAAACTAGTAAGTAATACAAATAACAAATTGAATAACCTTAGAAACCATTTGAAGAATTAACTGTGGATCTGTGTGAAGAAACTTGTGTGCAAAGCCAATAAAATGCATGGCTAGGGAGCTATAGAACAGGTAGTTAGCCAGAACGAAACCCTTCCACACAGACGAATATCTATGTGATAAAGATTGGGTTCCATCCCTTCGCACAGTTTTACTGGTCATGCCCAAACATGACTCCACCTCAGCAAACTCTTCCAAACTATTTGCCCAAGGTTCAAGGTAATTAACCCAAAGTGTAAACACTTGAGATGCATTTTTTATAGAGCATTCCACTGGGCAAAACAAAAATGTCCTCAATATAAATCTGTATAGTGGCCTCTGAATTAATGTGTCCCAAGAACTGACAGTTTGGACCCTCAAAGAAGCATCCCTTGATTTAGGGGTACCAACTGAGCCAGGTAGCCTCTGCCTTGGACTCTCAACACAATCTGCCTGATCAGTCCCATCAGTGAGTGGAAGTGAGTTCAGGTTTAGATACTTGGCAAACACATTCCCCACCTCACCTAAACCAGAAGTTGGAGGAACCTCACCCAAAAATGACCGAAAAGGTAGTGTCACTCCAAAAGATTTGCACATATTCACAGGAAGCGGTGAGAAATCATTGTCCACAAACCAAAAATGTATTATTGTATTCACCAAAAACTCTGCCTGCTCAACCATACACACATCATATGCCGAGGAGTAATGGAGAAGTGAACTACGATATGGTTGGTGGGTGTTCAGATCATGCATGGGCACATATACCCGAAGATATGCATATAATAGACGCATATAGAGATTTCCTTCATTTTTCTTCTCTGCTGCCCGCTTCGTGCTTGACAAGCCTGGAATCGAATGAGTCCAATTCTCCAGCCTAAATTTTGTGCTCCTCCTAACTCTAACAGTCTGTGGCCCCTCACTATTACCCCTGCAAACCGGGTAATACGCAAACCAGAACATGAAATACTCAAATATATTCAACTGAACCTGAAAAGAACCCTTGGTTGAGTCCTCCTTTAGCCTATTCCTGAACAATGGACACAAGTCAGCCAAAACCCTAGCATCTCTCTCATTCTGGAGGAGATACCGAGCCCATTCCGGCAATCGCTCAACAGGAAACACATATTTAACCAGAGATAAAGCATCGGCACTCAAAATAGACGATAGCAAAACACCTTTTGGAGATAGTAAACTGAAAATTTTGCCTGCGACACAGTAAACTAAAGGAGATAAGCATAAAAAAAGATGCATTCATAAATTAATTAATCAGAACACATGTGTACTTGCATTGCAGTTAGTGTATGGTGTGGAATTCAAAATTTATGCACAAACACACACACAAACAGAATTATAAGCTAAAAAAATTGAGTGATTAACTGATTAAGATGAAAACAGTTCATTCAGCTACGCCTGAAATGAAAGCAAAAATCAAAGTACATAAAAATGTTCAGGAATCAGGACAGGTACCTGCAAGCTCTTTATCGTTAGATAGAGAGGCAACATCGGTCCATCCGGAGGGGGAAAGAGACTTCTGACCAGCGGGCGGCGCGTCGTCGAAACCGAAGACTTTGCAAATTAGGGTTGGGAAAGTGATAGAGAAGAACCAGCGAGTCTGGTCCGCGGTGTACGCGTGGAGGAACGACTCCACCTCGGCACAGGCGGCGGCGATCTGCGACGGCGACGCCGCAGCGACGATGATGGCCGCCAAGTCGGCGGCCTTCGTCTGCGCGTCCGAAGGATACGAGCGCGAATACATCTCGAAATGGAAAAGGGGGTTTTTCAGGTGAGATTTTTGAATGGGAGAGAAGATGGACTCAAAATGGCGCCTTCATAAAAATACTGAGTAGTGAGTAGAGTCCGTATTTGGGAGACGGTGAAAAAAAATACAGAAAAATGAAGGAACATCTGCTGGAAGCAGAAAGAGCAGTTAAGTAGTCACGTGTCAGCCGAGCACAAAATGAACAAACAAAACTATTTTTAATAAAAATACTAAAAAATAAAAATGAGCCCCAAGTCCCTTTAATAGGTAGTATAGTCACTTCAAAAGAGATAAATTGATCTATAATTACAGATTGATTGGTTAAAGATACAGTCTCAACCTATTACTTGCAGAGTCTATATACTTAGTATAATTACTGCTATCATAATTTTTAAGAATTGAACTCGGATTTATCTCTTCTCGCACTCATTGCTCAACCATCAAACTTGATGGGATAGTAAATTATTCATACTCCGTAACATCTCTCTCTTCTTCATCTTTGGCTTCTTCTTTTTCCTCTTCATATTGTTCTTCTTCTTCCTCCTCTTCTGAGACATGATGATGATGATGATAACAGACCATTGAATTTGACGGAGAGAGTGACAGATTGTCACCTCGGATAATTTTTTTTAATGTTTTAAGATACCTAGTAGTATGTTTTGAAAAATAATAAGACTGCTAGTTCTTATCACAAAAGTAGTGAGGTGTCCAATAGCAATTTTTGTGTATTCAAATTCATAACCAGGCCTAATTATCACTCAATGATGCAACAGTGCAAATATTTTCAACACTTAGGTTGCGTTTCGTTCGTCTAATCTGATTTTCTAAAGATTGATATGATCTGACTGTAGTTATAATTAAAGTTATTTCCGATCTGATAAAACAAAAATGAGCAAAATAATTAAAGTTGTTTCTAATTTGATAAAACAACATTTTCAACTTTTGTTTGTATACATATTTTTATTGATCATTTGATAAAATAAAATATTTTATCACGTCTTGTTTTGTAGAATTTTTGATGTTATTTTGAATAGTGTAACAATTTTTGATTAAATAATTTTATAATTGATACACCCTTCGTCCCTTTAAATATGGGATGTTTTGATTTTGGAAAGATTTAAAGGGAGTATATTTTGGTATTAAATTTTCAAAAATGTCTTTTGATGTGATGGGTAAAAGTATAATTTGATGGGTAGATTATTAGTAAAAAAGTATGATATGATAGGTATGATTTGAAAAAATAAGGGGTAAAAGTAACTTTTAATAGAAATAAAAAGTGTCTTTTGGGACGGATGAAAAAAGAAAGGAGAAAGATTTTCAAGGACAGATGAAGTATAATTTTACATGTTATTAGAAAAATTACAACCCGTGTGAGACGAAGAAATAAAAATTACCTAGTATCTTTAAAATATAGAAAAAGAGCCCAAAGAAGTTGGACTAATATTTCAATTTCTCCATTTCAGTTTATAGGGCTTGTTTGATTCTTACGAGTAGGCCTATTTTAAATCTTTGCTGGCGTTGGTACAAATATTTTCCGGCCCAAATAATGCGGAGTATTTAAGTTCCTACAATAATCCGTATATTTATATATCGTCTCCTTTCGTTATATTATTTTTGGGACGTGATAAAGTAACACAAAAAATTAAAAAAATTAAAGAAATAAATAAAAAATAAAATAAAGATAATGGGGTCAAAGTATACTTTGAAAATTACTTCCACGAGAAGGAAAAGGAAAAAAGACAAATATATTTAATTTTATATCTTTTTTTATAATGACAGCCCCAAAATCCTTAATTGATCCTAACTTGATATTGAAGCCATCGATCGTTGACCATAAGTCCACGATTGTTGATGTTTTCTCGTTTAATTTAGTCACTTTAATTTTCACATTGTACGGAATACTTATTTTTTTGAAGCGAAGTGACAAGTGACTCACTCACTATTATTCCTTTATCTTTTAAGTTCATTATTTATTTCTTTTACATATGATATGTTTGAACGTTGGAGACATAGCTAGGATTTCCATACCCCCTCTCCCCAATATGGCTTTTAAAATGAATTTTTGCGTCCACCTTTCAAAATTGTTGCATCAATGGTTTTTCAATTAAAACTATTGGCTTGGAGTCATGTCACATCTTGTTTTGTAAAACTTTTGATATAACTTCCAAAATTTATAAATTTTATTTTTAATTGTATTTGGCCAGTTTTTATACAAATTCATTTAATTCTACGCGATCAAATCCAGTACAGAGGATTATTGATACAACATTTTTAAAAGTTCAGGGAGCATTGATACAACTTTTAAAGTTCAAAAGGAATCTGTATAATTTTTGAAGAGTTCATAGGTAAAAGGCGCAAAAAGTTCAAAAGGAAACTTTACAACTTTTAATATACTCCATATATTTTATACTTGAAAATCTATTGCTATTTTTAATTAAAAATCAAGAAATATATACTAATTATAATCTAATACGCTACATTTTTTATTTTCCAAACATTTTATTGAACTAAGTAAAAAGTTTAAAATGTCAATTGTATATAAGAATACATTATCTAGTCGTTAATATTTTTTAAAATATGAGTATCACCTTATTAGTTAAGTATTTATTAGATATTCATTATTAATTTTTAATAATAATAAAAATAAAAGAATAAAATAAAGAATGTGTGATACACTGTATGCACAATGATATTAAAAACTAGATGGAAAGATAAAACAATTTATTAAAATATTTTATTGACTAAAATCAGCAGAGGCGGACCCACCTTGAGTCCTATGGGGTCCCGGGACCCCACGGACCCCGGTGTAGGTCCATATAGGTAATAGGTTTGTAAATATAATTAATATATAAACTATGCGTAGCGGCATGTTAACAGAGTGGTGCTTGGTTCAGTGGGAGCGCGCGTCTCATCCCAATAACTCTTGAAGCTCGAGTTCGACTCCCATTTCTGGTTTTTTTATTATATAGTCAGTTTTTCCTTATTTTTAAAAAAGAGCATGGAGTTTATACTTTATAGTCTGTTTTTTCTTTTTTTTTAAAAAAAACTAAAACGCGTAACCCCTATTTTCTTTGCAAATTTGACCTCTCTTCCCCAATTCTCTATTTTAAATTTTACTTTTGAATCCCACCTTCGTCTTTTAGAGTCGGTTTTTTCTTTAAAAAAACGAGCATGGAGTAAAACGACGTCGTTTTGCGCGTAAAATTTAGTAACCCCTATTTTCTCTACAAATTTGACCCCTCTTCCCCAATTCTCTATTTCGAATCTTTAATTTTGAACGCCAACCTTCATCTTTTAGAGGCAGTTTTTTTTTTTAAAGAGCATGGAGTAAAACGACGTCGTTTTGTGCGTAAAATTAAAACGCACAACCCCTATTTTTTCTACAAATTTGACCTCTCTTCCCCAATTCTCTATTTCAAATTTTTAATTTAGAAACTTAATCTTCGTCGATTCTCCATCTCTTTCCTGTCGCCTACCGGCCTTTGTTCGCCGTGCTGCCGAAGTTCGACCATTGTACTAAAATTAATTTTTATGGTAGTTTGAAATTTGATATATGATTAGTAATATATAAATATATAATAATTTATATATTTATTTTTTATTCATTACTTATTCTTAAAAGAATCAAAGATTTTTCTTCAATAAAAAATTGATTTAGGATTGCAAGTGATAAGTATTATTGTATTAGT